>CM014089.1:387654-470154 GCA_004119915.2 Collichthys lucidus
CTGTTTAAAGTATTAAACTGTACTCTGTGATCTGATTGGCTCTCTGTGAGAAATGACATCACAATTACCCAGAATTTAAAGTGACACCTTCAGTGTTTGTTTACGCTAACATTAGACTAACGTTAGACTAACATTAGAATAACATTAGACTAACATTAGAATAACATTACATTAACATAGACTATCATTAGGCTAACGTTACATTAACATTAGACGAACATTAGACTAACATTAAGCTAACATTAGACTAACGTTAGGCTAACATTACATTAACATTAGACTAACGTTAGAATAACATTACATTAACATTAGACTAACGTTAGAATAACATTACATTAACATTAGACTAACGTTAGGCTAACATTACATTAACATTGGACTATCATTACATTAACATTAGACGAACATTAGGCTAACATTAAGCTAACATTAGACTAACGTTAGGCTGACATTACATTAACATTAGACTAACGTTAGAATAACATTACATTAACATTAGACTAACGTTAGGCTAACATTACATTAACATTGGACTATCATTACATTAACATTAGACGAACATTAGACTAACATTAAGCTAACATTAGACTAACGTTAGGCTAACATTACATTAACATTAGACTATCATTAGGCTAACGTTACATTAACATTAGACTAACGTTAGACTAACATTAAGCTAACATTAGACGAACAGACTAACATTAAGCTAACATTAGACTAACGTTAGACTAACATTAAGCTAACATTAGACTAACGTTAGACTAACATTAAGCTAACATTAGACTAACGTTAGACTAACATTAAGCTAACATTAGACTAACGTTAGACTAACATTAAGCTAACATTAGACGAACATTAGACTAACATTAAGCTAACATTAGACTAACGTTAGGCTAACATTACATTAACATTAGACTATCATTAGGCTAACGTTACATTAACATTAGACTAACGTTAGGCTAACATTACATTAACATTGGCTGGCCTACCTGCTTGTACAATCAAACCTTTGCAAATGTCCCAGAATGCTGCAGTGCGACTGGTTTTCAATCAACCCAAAAGGTCACATGTCACCCCACTCTTCAGCGACCTGCACTGGCTGCCTGTAGCTGCCACAGTTAAACACAAAGCTCTGACGCTAGCCCACAAAACCACCTCAGGATCTGCCCCTGTCTATCTCAGCGTCTTACTAAAGGCTCACGTCCCGACCAGGGCGTTACGCTCCGCTCATACAAACCGTCTAGTTGTACCCTCGCCTCTCACAAAGCGAGGTCACTCTAAACTCTTCTCTGTGGTCGTCCCCAAATGGTGGAATGACCGACCAACGTCTGCAAGAACAGCAACATCCCTTTCTACCTTTAAACAACTTGTAGAAACCTTTCTCTGTCCAGAATGCTTCCCTGCCTAAAACTAACAAACTAACAACTACTCTGTGTCAGCTTATGTCCTCCTCTGTAAGTCTCTTTGGATAAAAGCGTCTGCTAAATGTAATGTGATGTAATTAGACTATCTTCAGTCTAACGTTAATGTAACGTTAGCCTAACGTTAGCCTAACGTTAGTCACTAACATTACACTAACATAAACGTCTTCAGGGACACAAAGAACAACACTGAGATAAATAAACCCTTTAATAGAATCTCTCTCTTCAAAAGCTCATTTCATTTACAGGCCGGTCCGGTCCGGTCCACAGGCCGGTCCGGTCCACAGGCCGGTGCTCGTCTGACACCGACCCGTCTTCAGGACCAGAACAAACAGAAAGAGGCACGATGATGAGAACCTATGGATGATCTAAAAAAAGAAAACGTCCTTGTTAACACTCGCCGTCTCCATGGAAACACAGATCAAACATTAGCTATCAGGTCCGTTTAACGCCACAGGTTTGAGTCCCGGCCGGCTCCACCCGGCTGACAGAGGCAGCGGCCAATCACAGAGCAGCTAGCGGCGGTAGACTCCGAAGGCCACCAGGCTGAGGAAGATGGTGACTCCGACCAGCGAGGCGGTGGCCGGGGCGGTGAAGAACTGCCGGTACTGGATCTGACAGTACCACAGCACGGACAGCATGAGAACCAGCAGCGGCACCATCAGGCTGCCCACATTCAGAGCCACCTGCACCTGGTCAGCGGGCCGCGGCCCAGTCGCCGCCCCGCGACCCGCATGCTGAGAGATGTGACAGTGCAGGACGCAGTTATGGACCAGGTTCAGAGAGGCCAGAGTCTGAGTGTCATCCTGCAGCAGCTGACCCTGATAGATCAACCGGACCTGCTGCTCCTGACCCGCAAAGTAGGTCCTGAAAGACAAGAGGACACAGAACCGGGTCTGACCCATGTAGTACTCTGTGTACAGTACTCTGTGGTGTACTGTGTGTACTCTGTGGTGTACTGTGTGTACTCTGTGGTGTACTCTGTGGTGTACTGTGTGTACTGACCTCTTGATGTACCCGATGGTGTCTTGTGGTTGGACCTGAGCCGTTCTCTCTGTGTCGTTCAGAAACTTGAGTCGGACCACCATGTTCCTCTGAGAGGACGAAGGCTCTGCTCCTCCTCCTCCTTCTCCTCCTCCTCCTCCTCGTCCTCTGCTCCTCACACCATCTCCTCCCCCCTCACCCCCTCCCCTCCCCACCTCCTTGTCCTGGGTGGAGGTGTTGGTGGGCGGGCCTTCTGTCAGGGAGCTGTCACTCACCGATCCTGAAGAGGATGACGAGGAGGTGTTGGTGGAGGAGGGGGGCGTGTCCTGCTGGGCGGGGCTCCTCAGTGAGGAGGCGGGGCCTGAGGTGGAGGTGAACAGGTGCTCCGGGGGCTCCGAGGTGCGGGTGGAGATCCAGGCCAGCAGCAGCACGAGGAGCAGCAGCAGGGAGGCGAACAGCAGCGTCACCTCGTCACCTACGCCTTCAATCAGAGCCATCGCCCACAGCAACGCCCGCTGAGGTCAGCACGGGTCACACACCTGCACACAGGAGGCGGGCTTAGAGCAACACCTGTGACATCATCAGAGCTCCTGTAATAAGTGAGGCCTGACAGGAAGAATGACGTCATCAAAGGACACCTGACACAGGGAGATGTCAATCACACCTATTTAGATATCCCATCAGCCACTGCGGCAGACACGACATTTAACTGTGCGTGTTTATAAACACACACACGCGGGTTGGTGTTACCGGATGTTACCTTATTTGTAAACTTCATTGATCACCTGTCCGAACAGTAAAAACATGATGGTTCTG
Source organism: Collichthys lucidus (assembly GCA_004119915.2). NCBI lineage: Eukaryota > Metazoa > Chordata > Actinopteri > Sciaenidae > Collichthys > Collichthys lucidus. The sequence goes on from CM014089.1 coordinate 390,876, forward strand.
ATGACGTCAGAGGAGGTTCGGTTCTGTGACGTAGATCTGTAACAAACTCAGAGCTAACAGGATGCTAACAGCTAACACGTCTACAGAGCCGGACCGGAAGTGAGCTGAGCTGCATGCTAACAGCTGTTAGCTCGTGTGTACACGCTGATTAGTTTAATTAAACGAATTTAAATAATTAAACTTACTTCAGCTGATGAGCCTCATAACACACCGTTAGCCTGCAGGCTAACAGGCTAATCTCTGCTGCTACACACACTTCCGGCTTCTCCTCCTTCTTCTTCTGTGGTTCTGACGGAACTGACGCAGTAGTGACGCTCCTCTGTGTTTACGTGTCTCTGCTCACATAGCGCCACCTCACGGACAGGAGGGTCTATATAAATATATATATATATGTGTATATGTATATATTTATGAATATGAATAAACTGAGGAACATGAACTATACATGTGGACTGTTGTTAATGTGTGAAACTTAATTGGAGAGAGTGTAATTATGAACTGAGTCAGCTCTCTGCACAGAAGGAGGTCACTTCCAGTAGTGTAGTTTTTACAGTGGAGTTGAACCTGCTCTGTGTTTGAGCAGGAGGTCATGCAGTGAATGAGACTTATTGTCCATGATACTGAGAAGTTTGTGGAGCAACCAGCAGCACAGAGCAGCACAGAGCAGCTGCACAGAGCTGCACAGAGCAGCTACAGAGCAGCACAGGGCAGCTACAGAGCTGCTACAGAGCTACACAGAGCTGCACAGGGCAGCTACAGAGCTGCTACAGAGCTGCACAGGACAGCTACAGAGCTGCTACAGAGCAGCACAGGACAGCTACAGAGCAGCAGCACAGAGCTGCTACAGAGCTGCACAGAGCTGCTGCAAATCTGCTGCAGAGCTGCACAGAGTTGCTGCAGAGCAGCACAGAGCAGCTGCAGAGCTGCCACAGAGCTGCACAGAGCTGCACAGGGCAGCTACAGAGCTGCACAGAGCTGCTGCAAAGCTGCTGCAGAGCCGCACAGAGTTGCTGCAGAGCAGCACAGAGCAGCTGCAGAGCTGCCACAGAGCAGCTGCAGAGCCACACAGAGCTGCTACAGAGCAGCACAGAGCTGCTACAGAGCAGCACAAAGCAGCTGCAGAGCTGCCACAGAGCAGCTGCACAGAGCAGCTGCAGAGCCGCACAGAGCTGCTACAGAGCAGCACAGAGCTGCTACAGAGCAGCACAAAGCAGCTGCAGAGCAGCACAGAGCAGCTACAGAGCAGCAGCACAAAGCAGCTGCAGAGCCGCACAGAGCTGCTACAGAGCAGCACAGAGCAGCACAGAGCAGCTGCTACAGAGCTGCCAAAGAGCAGCACAGAGCAGCTGCACAGAGCTGCTACAGAGCTGCCACAGAGCAGCACAGAGCAGCTGCACAGAGCTGCCAAAGAGCAGCACAGAGCAGCTGCAGAGCAGCTGCTACAGAGCTGCCACAGAGCAGCACAGAGCAGCTGCAGAGATGCACAGAGCAGCACAGAGCTGCTACAGAGCAACACAGAGCTGCTGCAAAGCTGCACAGAGCAGCACAAAGCTGCTGCAGAGCCGCACAGAGCTGCTGCAGACCATGCTGGGAACCAGGAGCTCTTTAGTCAGGCTTTGGACAGACTGGGAGGAAGCAACTCTGAACTGGGATCAGCCTTTATGAAGTTCTCCTGCCTTGTTAAAGAACTCGCCGTTCTGCTCAAGAACCTGGTGAGTGACCCTCCAGTCCATGCACCATCCATCAGATAGCTCCTCAATCATCAGTAATCAGTAATCGATCATCAGTAATCCATAAATCATCAATATTCAATCATCAGTAATCAATCATCTTGTAATCAGTAATCAATCAATCAGTAATCAGTAATCAATCAATCAGTAATCAGTAATCCATCAATCATCAATATTCAATCATCAGTAATCAGTAATCGATCATCAGTAATCCGTAATCCAGCATCAGTAATCAATCAATTATCAATATTCACTCTAAACTCTTCTCTGTGGTCGTCCCCAAATGGTGGAAAGACCGACCAACGTCTGCAAAAACAGCAACATCCCTTTCTACCTTTAAACAACTTGTAGAAACCTTTCTCTGTCCAGAATGCTTCCCTGCCTAAAACTAACAAACTAACAACTACTCTGTGTCAGCTTATGTCCTCCTCTGTAAGTCTTTGGATAAAAGCGTCTGCTAAATGTAATGTAATGTAATGTGATGTGATGTGATGTGATGTGATGTGATGTAATATTCGATCATCAGTAATCAATAATCAGTAATTGATGTTTCCTGTTCAGCTGCAGAGTCTGAGTCATAACGTCGTCTTCACTCTGGACTCGCTGCTGAAAGGAGTCAAAGGGGTGACGCTTTATTTTTACTCACCACTCACTTGATATAAATATGACTTACTATGAGTATTTAATGTCGTGTAATGTCGTGTAATGTATTAAATGTAATGTTATGCTGTTTGTGTGTCAGGATCTGAAGAAGCTGTTCGATAAAGCCTGGAAGGACTATGAGACGAAGCTGTGAGTCTGTTTGACGTGTTCGGGTCAGGACCCATTTTCAGTTGTTATCGTGCTGTTCACTTAAAACACAAATAATGACCAGGATCTGAACCGGAGCCCTGAGGAACGCCAACACAACGCAATGTTAATGTTCCTGTTGAATGCGATGCCAAACATTATTTATTATTATCTCAACGCCACGACTTTAACGAGCTGTAGCCTGACATCATGTTAGCTGTTAGCTGATGTTGGTTAACATGAGCAGGTTTGCAAAGCCTGATGGTCTCAGGCGTCTCAGTGGTTTGTTCAGGGTTCCTCAATGGTTTGTTCGGGGTTCATCAATGGTTTGTTCGGGGTTCCTCAATGGTTTGTTCGGGGTTCCTCAATGGTTTGTTCAGGGTTCCTCAATGGTTTGTTCAGGGTTCCTCAATGGTTTGTTCAGGGTTCCTCAATGGTTTGTTCGGGGTTCCTCAATGGTTTGTTCGGGGTTCATCAGTGGTTTGTTCGGGGTTCCTCAATGGTTTGTTCGGGGTTCCTCAATGGTTTGTTCAGGGTTCCTCAATGGTTTGTTCGAGGGTTCCTCAATGGTTTGTTCGGGGTTCATCCGTGGTTTGTTCGGGGGTTCCTCAGTGGTTTGTTCAGGGTTCCTCAATGGTTTGTTCAGGGGTTCCTCAGTGGTTTGTTCGGGGGTTCCTCAGTGGTTTTTGGGGTTCCTCAGTGGTTTGTTCAGGGTTCCTCAATGGTTTGTTCGGGGTTCCTCAATGGTTTGTTCGGGGGTTCCTCAATGGTTTGTTCAAGGTTCATCAGTGGTTTGTTCGGGGTTCCTCAGTGGTTTGTTCGGGGTTCCTCAATGGTTTGTTCGGGGGTTCCTCAGTGGTTTGTTTGGGGTTCCTCAGTGGTTTGTTCGGGGTTCCTCAGTGGTTTGTTCAGGGTTCCTCAATGGTTTGTTCAGGGTTCCTCAATGGTTTGTTCGGGGTTCCTCAATGGTTTGTTCGGGGTTCATCAATGGTTTGTTCAGGGTTCCTCAATGATTTGTTCGGGGGTTCCTCAATGGTTTGTTCGGGGTTCATCAGTGGTTTGTTTAGGGTTCCTCAATGGTTTGTTCGGGGTTCATCAGTGGTTTCTTCGGGGTTCATCAATGGTTTGTTCAGGGTTCCTCAGTGGTTTGTTCAGGGTTCCTCAATGGTTTGTTCGGGGGTTCCTCAATTTTTTGTTCAGGGTTCATCAGTGGTTTGTTCGGGGTTCCTCAATGGTTTGTTCAGGGTTCATTAGTGGTTTGTTCGGGGTTCATCAATGGTTTGTTCAGGGTTCCTCAATGGTTTGTTCGGGGGTTCCTCAATTTTTTGTTCAGGGTTCATCAGTGGTTTGTTCGGGGTTCCTCAATGGTTTGTTCAGGGTTCCTCAATGGTTTGTTCAGGGTTCCTCAATGGTTTCTTCAGGGTTCATTAGTGGTTTGTTCGGGGTTCATCAATGGTTTGTTCGGGGTTCATCAATGGTTTGTTCGGGGTTCCTCAATGGTTTGTTCGGGGTTCATCAGTGGTTTGTTCGGGGTTCATCAGTGGTTTGTTCGGGGGTTCCTCAATGGTTTGTTCAGGGTTCATCAGTGGTTTGTTCGGGATTCCTCAATGGTTTGTTCGGGGTTCATCAATGGTTTGTTCAGGGTTCATCAATGGTTTGTTCAGGGTTCCTCAATGATTTGTTCGGGGGTTCCTCAATGGTTTGTTCAGGGTTCATCAGTGGTTTGTTCGGGGTTCCTCAATGTTGTTGGGGTTCATCAATGGTTTGTTCAGGGTTCCTCAATGGTTTGTTCGGGGTTCCTCAATGGTTTGTTCGGGGTTCATCAGTGGTTTGTTCGGGGTTCATCAGTGGTTTGTTCGGGGTTCCTCAATGGTTTGTTCGGGGTTCCTCAGTGGTTTGTTCGGGGTTCCTCGGTGGTTTGTTCGGGGTTCCTCAGTGGGTTTGTTCGGGGTTCCTCAGTGGTTTGTTCGGGGTTCCTCGGTGGTTTGTTCGGGGTTCCTCAGTGGTTTGTTCGGGGTTCCTCGGTGGTTTGTTCGGGGTTCCTCAGTGGTTTGTTCAGGGTTCCTCAGTGGTTTGTTCGGGGTTCCTCAGTGGTTTGTTCGGGGTTCCTCAGTGGTTTGTTCAGGGTTCCTCAGTGGTTTGTTCGGGGTTCCTCAGTGGTTTGTTCGGGGTTCCTCAGTGGTTTGTTCGGGGTTCCTCAGTGGTTTGTTCAGGGTTCCTCAATGGTTTGTTCAGGGTTCCTCAATGGTTTGTTCGGGGTTCATCAGTGGTTTGTTCGGGGTTCCTCAATGGTTTGTTCGGGGTTCCTCAATGGTTTGTTCGGGGGTTCCTCAATGGTTTGTTCGGGGTTCATCAGTGGTTTGTTCGGGGTTCCTCAATGGTTTGTTCGGGGTTCCTCAATGGTTTGTTCAGGGTTCCTCAATGGTTTGTTCGGGGTTCCTCAATGGTTTGTTCGGGGTTCATCAGTGGTTTGTTCGGGGGTTCCTCAGTGGTTTGTTCAGGGTTCCTCAATGGTTTGTTCAGGGGTTCCTCAGTGGTTTGTTCGGGGGTTCCTCAGTGGTTTGTTTGGGGTTCCTCAGTGGTTTGTTCAGGGTCCTCAATGGTTTGTTCGGGGTTCCTCATGGTTTGTTCGGGGGTCCTCAATGGTTTGTTCAAGGTTCATCAGTGGTTTGTTCGGGGTTCCTCAGTGGTTTGTTCGGGGTTTCCTCAATGGTTTGTTCGGGGGTTCCTCAGTGGTTTGTTTGGGGTTCCTCAGTGGTTTGTTCGGGGTTCCTCAGTGGTTTGTTCAGGGTTCCTCATGGTTTGTTCAGGGTTCCTCAATGGTGTTGTCGGGGTTCCTCAATGGTTGTTCGGGGTTCATCAATGGTTTGTTCAGGGTTCCTCAATGATTTGTTCGGGGGTTCCTCAATGGTTTGTTCGGGGTTCATCAGTGGTTTGTTTAGGGTTCCTCAATGGTTTGTTCGGGGTTCATCAGTGGTTTGTTCGGGGTTCATCAATGGTTTGTTCGGGGGTTCCTCAATGGTTTGTTCGGGGTTCATCAGTGGTTTGTTTAGGGTTCCTCAATGGTTTGTTCGGGGTTCATCAGTGGTTTGTTCGGGGTTCCTCAATGGTTTGTTCGGGGTTCATCAGTGGTTTGTTCGGGGTTCCTCAATGGTTTGTTCGGGGTTCCTCAGTGGTTTGTTCAGGGTTCCTCAATGGTTTGTTCGGGGGTTCCTCAATTTTTTGTTCAGGGTTCATCAGTGGTTTGTTCGGGGTTCCTCAATGGTTTGTTCAGGGTTCCTCAATGGTTTGTTCAGGGTTCCTCAATGGTTTGTTCAGGGTTCATTAGTGGTTTGTTCAGGGTTCCTCAATGGTTTGTTCGGGGTTCCTCAATGGTTTGTTCGGGGTTCATCAATGGTTTGTTCGGGGTTCATCAGTGGTTTGTTCAGGGGTCCTCAATGGTTTGTTCGGGGGTTCCTCAATGGTTTGTTCAGGGTTCATCAGTGGTTTGTTCGGGATTCCTCAATGGTTTGTTCGGGGTTCATCAATGGTTTGTTCAGGGTTCATCAATGGTTTGTTCAGGGTTCCTCAATGATTTGTTCGGGGGTTCCTCAATGGTTTGTTCAGGGTTCATCAGTGGTTTGTTCGGGGTTCCTCAATGGTTTGTTCGGGGTTCATCAATGGTTTGTTCAGGGTTCCTCAATGGTTTGTTCGGGGTTCCTCAATGGTTTGTTCGGGGTTCATCAGTGGTTTGTTCGGGGTTCATCAGTGGTTTGTTCGGGGTTCCTCAATGGTTTGTTCGGGGTTCCTCAGTGGTTTGTTCGGGGTTCCTCGGTGGTTTGTTCGGGGTTCCTCAGTGGTTTGTTCAGGGTTCCTCAGTGGGTTTGTTCGGGGTTCCTCAGTGGTTTGTTCGGGGTTCCTCGGTGGTTTGTTCGGGGTTCCTCAGTGGTTTGTTCGGGGTTCCTCTGTGGTTTGTTCGGGGTTCCTCAGTGGTTTGTTCAGGGTTCCTCAGTGGTTTGTTCGGGGTTCCTCAGTGGTTTGTTCGGGGTTCCTCAGTGGTTTGTTCGGGGTTCCTCAGTGGTTTGTCAAGGATCTGCAGGTGTCATTGACTCACCTGTTTCGTGTTTTTCAGCACAAAGATTGAGAAGGAGAAAAGAGAACACGCCAAACAACACGGCATGATCCGAACTGAAATCACCGGAGCTGAAGTTGCTGAAGAGATAGAGAAAGAGAGGCGGCTGTTTCAGCTGCACATGTGCGAGGTACCACAGAGTCCTGACAGAACCAGAACCAGCAGCTATTACAAGTCCAGATTGATTGACAGCTGTGTGTGTGTGTGTGCGTCTCCGTCCAACAGTACCTGATCCAGGTGAATGAGATCAAAACGAAGAAGGGTGTGGACCTGCTGCAGAACCTCATCAAGTATTACCACGCTCAGTGCAAGTAAGAGACAGCATGAGTTTTAAATTCCATGCTTTATTTTGAAAGGTCACTGAACTTCTTGTTTGCAGTTTTTTCCAGGATGGTTTGAAAACAGCTGACAAGCTGAAGCAGTACGTTGAGAACCTGGCTGCTGACCTGTTCAACGTAAGACATGTTCTCTCACTCTACCTGCTACTCAGGTGAGGCCAGGTGAGGCGACAGCTGAGGTAACAGGTGAGGTGACAGGTGACATGACAGCTGAGATTACAGGTGAGGTGACAGCTGAGGCAACAGGTTTGATCTCATACGGAGACGTGTCATGTATGAGTGTTAACATGTGGAGACGTGTCATGTATGAGTGTACCATGCGGAGACGTGTCATGTATGAGTGTTACCATGCGGAGACGTGTCATGTATGAGCGTTACCATGCGGAGACGTGTAATGTATGAGCGTTACCATGCGGAGACGTGTCATGTATGAGTGTAACATGCGGGACGTGCATGTATGAGCGTTACATGTGGAGACGTGTCATGTATGAGCGTTACCATGCGGAGACGTGTCATGTATGAGCGTTACCATGCGGAGACGTGTCATGTATGAGCGTTACCATGCGGAGACGTGTCATGTATGAGTGTTAACATGCGGAGACGTGTCATGTATGAGCGTTAACATGTGGAGACGTGTCATGTATGAGTGTTACCATGCGGAGACGTGTCATGTATGAGTGTTACATGCGGAGACGTGTCATGTATGAGCGTTACCATGCGGAGACGTGTCATGTATGAGCGTTACCATGCGGAGACGTGTCATGTATGAGTGTTACCATGCGGAGACGTGTCATGTATGAGCGTTAACATGTGGAGACGTGTCATGTATGAGTGTTAACATGCGGAAACGTGTCATGTATGAGTGTTACCATGTGGAGACGTGTCATGTATGAGTGTTACCATGTGGAGACGTGTCATGTATGAGCGTTAACATGTGGAGACGTGTCATGTATGAGTGTTAACATGTGGAGACGTGTCATGTATGAGTGTTAACATGTGGAGACGTGTCATGTATGAGTGTTAACATGCGGAGACGTGTCATGTATGAGTGTTAACATGTGAAGACGTGTCATGTATGAGTGTTACCATGTGGAGACGTGTCATGTATGAGTGTTACCATGTGGAGACGTGTCATGTATGAGTGTTACCATGTGGAGACGTGTCATGTATGAGTGTTACCATGTGGAGACGTGTCATGTATGAGTGTTACCATGTGGAGACGTGTCATGTATGAGTGTTACCATGTGGAGACGTGTCATGTATGAGCGTTACCATGCGGAGACGTGTCATGTATGAGCGTTACCATGCGGAGACGTGTCATGTATGAGTGTTACCATGCGGAGACGTGTCATGTATGAGCGTTACCATGCGGAGACGTGTCATGTATGAGCGTTAACATGCGGAGACGTGTCATGTATGAGTGTTACCATGCGGAGACGTGTCATGTATGAGCGTTACCATGCGGAGACGTGTCATGTATGAGCGTTACCATGCGGAGACGTGTCATGTATGAGCGTTAACCATGCGGAGACGTGTCATGTATGAGCTGTTACCATGCGGAGACGTGTCATGTATGAGCGTTAACATGCGGAGACGTGTCATGTATGAGCGTTACCATGGAGACGTGTCATGTATGAGCGTTACCATGCGGAGACGTGTCATGTATGAGCGTTACCATGCGGAGACGTGTCATGTATGAGTGTTAACATGCGGAGACGTGTCATGTATGAGCGTTAACATGTGGAGACGTGTCATGTATGAGTGTTACATGTGGAGACGTGTCATGTATGAGTGTTACATGTGGAACGTGTCATGTATGAGTGTTACAGTGGAGACGTGTCATGTATGAGTGTTACCATGTGGAACGTGTCATGTATGAGTGTTAACATGTGGAACGTGTCATGTATGAGTGTTAACATGTGGAGACGTGTCATGTATGAGTGTTAACATGTGGAGACGTGTCATGAGTGTTAACATGTGGAGACGTGTATGTATGAGTGTAACATGTGGAGACGTGTCATGTATGAGTGTTACCATGTGGAGACGTGTCAGATGAGTGTTAACATGTGAGCGTGTCGTATGAGTGTTACATGTGGAGACGTGTCATGTATGAGTGTTAACATGTGGAGACGTGTCATGTATGAGTGTTAACATGTGGAGACGGTCATGTATGAGTTGTTAACATGTGGAGACGTGTCATGTATGAGTGTTTAACATGTGGAGACGTGTCATGTATGAGTGTTAACATGTGGAGACGTGTCATGTATGAGTGTTAACATGTGGAGACGTGTCATGTATGAGTGTTAACATGTGGAGACGTGTCATGTATGAGTGGTTAACATGTGGAGACGATGCTCATGTACCTGAGTGTTAACATGGTGAGACCGTGTCATGTATGAGTGTTAACATGTGGAGACGTGTCATGTATGAGTGTTACCATGTGGAGACGTGTCATGTATGAGTGTTAACATGTGGAGACGTGTCATGTATTGAGGAGAATAAGAACAACCCCAGGTTTCTCTTCAGCACTGTAGCCAGGCTAACAGAGAATCACAGCTCTACTGAACCATCCATTCCTTTAGGTCTAAGTAGCAATGATTTCATGAGCTTCTTTAATGATAAGATTATAACTATTAGAGACAAAATCCATCACCTTCTGTCTTCAACAGGCATTGATCTGCATTCTGATACAGCAAGTTTGGAAACAGCTGTAAAACCTGATATGTATTTAGACTGTTTTTCTCCCATCGACCTCCATCAAATAACTTTAATCATTTCTGCAGCTAAGCCTTCAACCTGCCTCTTAGACCCCATCCCAACCAGGCTGCTCAAGGATGTTTTACCTCTAGTTAGTCATTCGTTATTGGATACAATCAATCTGTCTTTATTATCAGGACATGTACCTAAGTCCTTTAAGGTAGCTGTAATTAAACCTCTTCTTAAAAAGCCCACTCTAGACCCAGAGGTTTTAGCCAACTATAGACCGATATCAAACCTTCCCTTTGTGTCTAAGATACTTGAGAAAGCTGTAGCTAATCAACTGTGTGACTTTCTCTATAACAATAGTCTATTTGAGGATTTTCAGTCAGGATTTAGAGTGCATCATAGCACAGAGACCGCATTAGTCAAGGTTACAAATGACCTCCTAATGGCATCAGACAAAGGACTAATCTCGGTACTTGTCCTGTTAGATCTTAGTGCTGCATTTGACACCATTGACCATCAAATTCTTTTACAGAGAATGGAACATCAAATTGGCATCAAAGGAACCGCCCTAAGCTGGTTTAAATCGTATTTCTTAGATCGATCTCAGTTTGTTCATGTAAATGATGAATCCTCCATGCATACCAAAGTTTGTCATGGAGTCCCACAAGGTTCTGTACTAGGACCACTTTTATTTAGTTTATATATGCTTCCTTTAGGGAACATTATTAGGAATCACTCTATCAATTTTCATTGTTATGCTGACGACACCCAATTATATTTATCGATCAAGCCTGATGCAACCAATCAGTTAACTAAACTCCAAGCATGCCTTAAGGATATAAAAAATTGGATGACCGACAATTTTCTGATGTTAAATTCAGACAAAACTGAAGTTCTTGTAATTGGACCCAAGCACCTCAGAAACTCTCTTTCTAGAGACTTAGTTACCTTAGACGGTATCACCCTGGCCTCCAGCTCCACTGTAAAGAATCTTGGAGTTGTTTTTGATCAGGATTTGTCCTTTAATGTCCACATAAAACAAATTTCGAGGACTGCATTCTTCCACTTACGTAACATCGCTAAAATCAGACGCACTGTTTCTCAAGCAGATGCAGAAAAACTAGTCCACGCATTTGTTACTTCTAGGCTGGACTATTGTAACTCTTTGTTATCAGGCTGCTCTAATAAATCTCTTAGGACTTTACAGTTAATTCAGAATGCTGCTGCACGTGTTCTGACAGGAACCAAGATCAGAGATCACATCTCTCCCATTTTGGCTTCCTTGCATTGGCTCCCTGTTAAATCTAGAATAGAATTTAAAATTATCCTCCTTACTTACAAAGCTCTTCATGGTCAGGCACCATCATATCTAAAAGAGCTCATAGTACCTTACTATCCATCTAGAACACTGCGCTCTCAGGACGCTGGGTTCCTTGTGGTTCCTATAGTCTCCAAAAGTAGATTGGGAGCCAGAGCTTTCAGCTATCAGGCTCCTCTTCTGTGGAACAAACTACCAATCTGGGTTCGGGAGGCAGACACGGTCAACACTTTTAAGAGTAGACTTAAAACCTTCCTTTTTGATAAAGCGTATAGTTAGGGCTGGCTCAGGCCATCCCTTAGTTATGCTGCTATAGGATTAGACTGCCGGGGGACTCCCCAGGGTTATGCCTAGCCAGGCACGGTATTGGTTAAAGATGTAGTCACATCTCCCTTACCGAAAACCCTCCCTCCTACTCTGCCTCTCTCTGTCTGTCTTTCTCTCTCTGTCTGTCTTTCTCTCTCTGTCTGTCTGTCTTCTCTGTCTGTCTGTCTCTGTCTGTCTGTCTCTGTCTGTCTGTCTGTCTGTCTGTCGTCTGTCTGTCTGTCTGTCTTCTGTCTGTCTGTCTGTCTCTCTCTTCTCTCTTCTCTGTCTGTCTGTCTGTCTGTCTCTGGACATGTCTCATTAATGCATGCTGCTGACCAAACTTCCCCGGAGTTTCTGTGCTCTGTCGTCCAGCAGGTTTTTCGTGGATCGTGGCTGCTGCTGTGATCCTGGACGGCGCCCACTACACATATTACTACTGTCATTAATACTACTATATCTACTACTGTGGTCACTTTATCATTCATTGTCATTCTGTAAGTCATTGTAACTGTACAAAATGTTTATGTTGATTGTCCTGTACACGTGACATCCATTGCACGTCTGTCCGTCCTGGGAGAGGGATCCCTCCTCTGTGGCTCTTCCTGAGGTTTCTTCCACATTTTTTCCCTGTTAAAAGGTTTTTTGTGGGCAAGTTTTTCCCTCAAGACAGAGGGTGTCATTCTCTGTACAGATTGTAAAGCCCTCCGAGGCAAATGTACTTTGTGACTTTGGGCTATACAAATAAAATTGAATTGAATTGAAATTGAATTGAATGTATGAGTGTTAACATGTGGAAACGTGTATGTGTCCATCAGGACTCTCAGAGTAAACAGAGCGGGTACAACATGCACCAGCTGCAAGGAAACAAGGAGTTTGGCAGTGAGAAGATGGGATATCTGCTGAAGAAGAGTGACGGGTACGACTGTTACACTCACCTGTACAGGTGGAAACAGGCCTTCTGATTGGTTCATAGTATCTCTACATGTGTTCATTCATAATTTATTCGTCATGTGTGTCCCATCAGGCTGAGGAAGGTCTGGCAGTGCTCTGTGAAGAGCGGCGTTTTCACGATTTCGCATGCTACAGTAAGGACCATATCTCTCCCATCATGCACTGCAACAGACAGGTCATTTGATTGATGAAATATTCCACGCTAAAATAAAAACATAAGGTGAACATAAGAATCATCAAGAAACCAAAACAAAGAGAGGATCCACGACGGAGCCCTGAGGGACTCCAGACAAACTCCAACTGAAGTTCAACTAAATACCACATAAATATATAAACATGGAGGACGAGGACGTGGGCAAGGACGTAGGCAAGGACGCGGATGTGAACAAGGACGAGCGCGTGGGCGAAGACGAGGACGTGGGTGAGGACGAGGATGTGGGCGAGGACGAGGATGTGGGCAAGGACGAGGATGTGGGTGAGGACGTGGGCGAGGATGTGGACGAGGACGTGGGCGAGGACAAGGATGTGGACGAGGACGTGGGCGAGGACGTGGGCGAGGACAAGGATGTGGACGAGGACGTGGGCGAGAACAAGGATGTGGATGAGGACTTAGCAAAATGTAAGATGAAATAAAGGAAAATGTTAGCCTAGCTTAGCATAAGGTATGATGAAGCAAGGGAAAGTGTTAGCCTAGCTTAGCATAAGGTAAGATGAAGCAAGGGAAAGTGTTAGCCTAGCTTAGCATAAGGTATGATGAAGCAAGGGAAAGTGTTAGCCTAGCTTAGCATAAGGTAAATAAGCAAGGGAAAGTGTTAGCCTAGCTTAGCATAAGGTAAGATGAAGCAAGGGAAAGTGTTAGCCTAGCTTAGCATAAGGTAAGATGAAGCAAGGGAAAGTGTTAGCCTAGCTTAGCATAAGGTAAGATGAAGCAAGGGAAAGTGTTAGCCTAGCTTAGCATAAGGTAAGATGAAGCAAGGGAAAGTGTTAGCCTAGCTTAGCATAAGGTAAGATGAAGCAAGGGAAAGTGTTAGCCTAGCTTTGAGTGGATCTCGTTATCTCGGTGCAGACAGAACCAGAACCGCTGCACCATGTCCTGCCGGACCCTGACCCTCTGGGTCAGAACCAGCAGACTGAGAGCTTCATGCACCAGGCCATCAGGATGCTGCTCCCCCTCCAGCACCGCCCCCCTTCTCCACCCGCTGCCCCCACAAACTCTGGACACTGCTGACACCGCCCACTTTTACAGTCAGCTGCTCGCTCTGTATGCATGTTGTGTTTGTTTATTTATAGTTATACTGATTATTCTGTTCATACCGACAGATTTGCCACATTTATATCTTCCAGATTTTCTTAGAAGATATAAATGTCTTTTAGCTTGTATATATTTTTTATATTTTATATGTTTTTTTTTACATCTTTTATATTTTATATTTCATGTTTATGCTGTTTGTGCCAGGATAAGAGGGAAACACAGTTTCAGTTCTGTCCTGTACACGTGGCAGCACTGATAATAAAGTTGACTTGAACTGGCAACAAAATCAAACTTCACATGAAGGATTTTCAAAATAATTAAAATATGCTAATTAGGCTTTACGTCTACTGTAAAAACTGTTTTTCAAAATAAAAGACAAATCTTAAACACACTGATTTAATGTTATTTAATTTAAATCAGATCAGGTTTTATTTGTAAAAAGTCACAAAGTCCATTTTCCTCTGAGGCTTTACAATCTGTGCAGGGAGTGACTCCCTCTGTGCTTAGACCCTCGGAGAGAGTGAGGAAAAACTTTAACAGGAAAAAATGTGGAAGAAACCTCAGGAAGAGCCACAGAGGAGGGATCCCTCTGCCAGGACGGACAGACGTGCAATAGATGTCAGTGTACAGAACAAATCAACACAAACAGATTGTACAATCACAATGACTGACAGAATGACAGGAACCACAAGGAACCACAAGGAACCCAGCGTCCTGAGAGCGCAGTGTTCTAGAGGGGTAGTAAGGTACTATGAGCTCTTTTAGATATGATGGTGTCTGACCATGAAGAGCTTTGTAAGTAAGGAGGAGAATTTAAATTCTATTCTAGATTTAACAGGGAGCCAATGCAAGGAAGCCAGAATGGGAGAGATGTGATCTCTGATCTTGGTTCCTGTCAGAACACGTGCAGCAGCATCTGAATTAACTGCAAAGTCCTCAGAGACTTATTGGAGCAGCCTGATAACAAAGAGTTACAATAGTCCAGCCTTGAAGTAACAAATGCGTGGACTAGTTTTTCTGCATCCGCCTGAGACACGATGCGTCTGATTTTAGCGATGTTACGTAAGTGGAAGAATGCAGTCCTCGAAATTTGTTTCATGTGACGTTAAAGGACAAATCCTGATCAAAAACAACTCCAAGATTCTTTACAGTGGAGCTGGAGGCCAGGGTGATCCCGTCTAAAGTAACTAAGACTCTAGAAAGAGAGTTTCTGAGGAGTTTGGGTCCAATTACAAGAACTTCAGTTTGTCTGAAGTGAACTTTTGTTTTTTAAAGGTTGCTTAAATGTTATTTATGGTTTGTGTAAATCATCCTGACCAGCAGGAGGCGGAAGTGAGACAGACACTAACACACCCACACGTGCACGCGCAGTGACACGCCGTGCGCGTTAACACGAAAATAAAATTAAAGTGTTTTTTGTTTTATTTATTTTTCATCAAACTGCATTTAAATACAGAATGAGAGACCCGGACCCTGATGGACCCCCCCGCCCCCCCAGCTGCCTCCTCCTCCGCACACCTGTTGAGTGTCCCCCCGGAGGAGCACAGGTGACCGGACAGACGGATCAGTCCGCTCTGCCCTCCTCTCAGTGGGAGGGGACCGGACCGGTGAGTCGGGGAGATCAGACCCGGCAGACGGTGTGTTCTCGGCGGGCAGGATGCCATGTGGATGCGGGTTCCTCCGCTGATTAGCACCGCGGCAGGCCGGGGAGGGGAGCCGAGCAGACGGCAGACCGGAGGACTTTCTGCGGACTTTGAGTCTTCCTCTCGGAGCCCGGAGCAGCGTGCAGCCGCTCTCCGCGTCCCCCGGCCGCATCTCTGTCGTCGCCTGGCCGTCTGGTCCCCGGGCCCGGTCCAGCATCTGGACCCGGACCAGGTTAAAGTCAGGAGGGTAGACTCAGAGAGAGGACCCGGTGCGTCTGTGATACTGACTGAATGTTTGTGTAAATGACGTGAAATAAAGCAGCACCGTGTCCCTGCAGGTCGCTCCGCGGGCTTGGCTGCTGCTGGAGCCGCTGTCTCTGGTTTCATCCTCCGCCTTTGTGCTCATGTTTTCCCCCGGAGTTCCTCCCCCTGCGGCGCTGGGCGGAGTTTCATACCGGACTAGACGCTCCTTTTGTCGGATTCGATTCGACCTGACTCCCCGGGGTTTACGGCTGAAAAAAACACACTTTGAAAGTCCCGAAATTACCCAAACGGCCACGGCGGTGTGCGGTGTCGACCCGGGTGTCTGTCCGAACCTGAAGGTAAGCAGCTGGCCGCGATTTTAAACAGATTTCTGCGGTTTTCTGGCCGTTTGTCCCCGAGTCACCAGAACATTCATGGCGGCTTCGCAGTGAAGGCTTCTGGGGCAGCAGCGAGTCCGCAGCCCGCCCGACCGGCTCCGTTACCGGCGCCACGGCGCAGACAGGCCGTTTATTTTAATGATAACTAATAATTAAATACAAATTAACACTTTGGTCTTTGCCGCGGTCACCTCATGCAGCGGGCATGGAGCACGTGTCGAACCGAGCCGTGGGTTCGGGTTTAAACAGTGTTCGTGTTTTCCGTGTTTGTTTTAATTTAAAATCCGTTTTCCACGTTTCACCTGAGAAGGTGAGCTCCAGCGGCTCCGCGTGCCAGCGGAAGCTGCGTGCTGACTCCTGCCGGAGGACGGACGCCATTACCGGGGCAGCTGGAGCCTGGCGGCCCGGAGAACAGCGCTGATGTCCGGACACTCTCTGCTCCAAACTCCGCTTAGAAAAACTCAAACATCCGAACACAGCAGCACGTCTGCCGTGAAGAACCGAGCCAGCACCGCCGCGACCCGGTCAGACGTGTCGGTGGTTCCGTCCCGTAAACTGTTGATTTACGGAGCTGCTCTCTACCGCCCCCCGGGTCCACGCCGGGACACGCAGGGTCAGAAACACTCGCACTTTATTCGGAGTAAAAACCGCCGGAACATGAACCGGACCGGACCGAACCGAACCGGACCGAACCGGACAGTCCTTAATGGAGATCAGTCAAACTGAGTCGGATCAGCTGCATGTTCGGACCCGGCCCATTTGACTGATCTGACACTGGGTCCAATACGGTAGGAGGACAGAAGTAATATAAAATGTATTATACTGCATGTGTCTGTACAAACAGATACTTTACATACATACAGATACTTGTACATACAAACGGATACTTGTACATACAAACGGATACTTCACATACAAACAGATACTTGTACATACAAACGGATACTTTACATACATACAGATACTTGTACATACAAACAGATACTTGTACATACAAACGGATACTTGTACATACAAACGGATACTTCACATACAAACAGATACTTGTACATACAAACAGATACTTGTACATACAAACAGATACTTGTACATACAAACGGATACTTCACATACAAACAGATACTTGTACATACAAACAGATACTTGTACATACAAACGGATACTTGTACATACAAACGGATACTTGTACATACAAACGGATACTTCACATACAAACAGATACTTGTACATACAAACAGATACTTGTACATACAAACAGATACTTGTACATACAAACAGATACTTGTACATACAAACGGATACTTCACATACAAACGGATACTTCACATACAAACGGATACTTGTACATACAAACGGATACTTGTACATACAAACAGATACTTGTACATACAAACAGATACTTGTACATACAAACAGATACTTGTACATACAAACGGATACTTTACATACAAACGGATACTTCACATACAAACGGATACTTGTACATACAAACGGATACTTGTACAAACAGATACTTGTACATACAAACAGATACTTGTACATACAGTTACTTGTACATACAAACAGATACTTGTACAAACAAACAGATACTTGTACAAACAAACAGATACTTTACAGATACTTGTACAAACAGATACTTGTACAAACAGATACTTGTACAAACAAACAGATACTTGTACATACAAACAGATACTTTACATACAAACGGATACTTGTACATACAAACGGATACTTGTACATACAAACAGATACTTGTACATACAAACAGATACTTGTACATACAGTTACTTGTACATACAAACAGATACTTGTACAAACAAACAGATACTTGTACAAACAAACAGATACTTTACAGATACTTGTACAAACAGATACTTGTACAAACAGATACTTGTACAAACAGATACTTGTACAAACAAACAGATACTTGTACATACAAACAGATACTTTACATACAAACGGATACTTGTACATACAAACAGATACTTGTACATACAAACAGATACTTGTACATACAGTTACTTGTACATACAAACAGATACTTGTACAAACAAACAGATACTTGTACAAACAAACAGATACTTTACAGATACTTGTACAAACAGATACTTGTACAAACAGATACTTGTACAAACAGATACTTGTACAAACAAACAGATACTTGTACATACAAACGGATACTTGTACAAACAAACGGATACTTGTACATACAAATAGATACTTTACCTTACACCTTTTATTAATCTGAAACCAGGTGAGCTCAAATTAAATTGGATCATGCAGGTAAGTCAGTGCCAAAGTAAAGTCATTTCTGGACATGCAGTAAAGTTACAGCAGCTATGAAGTCGGAGCGAAGTCAGAGCGAAGTCAGAGTCCAGGTGGCACTTCAGGTGTCCAGTCAGGTTCCAGGTGGCCAGTGCTGCCCCAGCCACCTGATGACCATGTGATCAAAGCTCTGAATTAATACAGGTGTGTGTGTGTGTTCAGAGGAGGGAAGGGGCGGAGTCTTCTCCGTCAGGATGAACGGCAGCAGCGTCTCCAGAGGACAGAGTGCAAGGATCAAGAGCGAGCCAGGTAACACACACACTGTCTCTGTCTGTCTCTCTGTCTGTCTCTCTGTCTGTCTCTCTGTCTGTCTCTCTGTCTGTCTCTCTGTCTGTCTCTCTGTCTGTCTCTCTGTCTGTCTGTCTCTCTGTCTGTCTCTCTGTCTGTCTCTCAGTTCAGTTCAGCTTTATTGGCATGGGAAACATGTTCACATTGCCAAAGCGTGACATCAACAGGAAGCACAGATAAATGTTTTAACATAAAATACAGGAATATGAAATAAAAATTATTAAATTGTTCAATATGTACAAAGTAAGTGATGTCCAGCAGGAGGGGATGGTTTTTGTCTGTCCTTCCTGTCCACTGGACGTCCTTCTGTGCTTGCAGCAGTTCACAAATCTTGCAGCCATGTTTGCACATTGCTGGACTTGCTGGCAGGGTTAGGGTCTGTCTCTGATGCCCCCCCCTCTCTGTTACCTGTCTGTCTGCCTGTCTGTCTACAGATGAGTGGTCTAAGGAGGACTGTCTCACGCTCCTGGAGAGGATTCGCAGTCTGCTGCCTGACGGAGACGCGATGAAGTACAAGACGACAGAGTCTCACTTCGACTGGGAAAAAGTTTGTTTTGGAACCTTCAGCGCAGAAATGTGTCGACAGAAATGGCACCGCGTGTCCTCAGAGGTAACGTCCACGCAACCACAGGACATCCTCTGACCTGTCCTCTGAACTCTGTCCTGTGTCCTCTGACCTGTCCTCTGAACTCTGTCCTCTGATCTGTCCTCTGAACTCTGTCCTCTCCTCTGTCCTCTTATCTGTCCTCTGACCTGTCCTCTGAACTCTGTCCTCTCCTCTGTCCTCTGATCTGTCCTCTGAACTCTATCCTGTGTCCTCTGACCTGTCCTCTGAACTCTATCCTGTGTCCTCTGACCTGTCCTCTGACCTGTCCTGTGTCCTCTGACCTGTCCTCTGAACTCTATCCTGTGTCCTCGGAACTCTGTCCTCTCCTCTGTCCTCTGATCTGTCCTCTGACCTATCCTCTGAACTCTATCCTGTGTCCTCTGAACTCTGACCTGTCCTGTGTCCTCTGACCTGTCCTCTGAACTCTGTCCTCTGAACTCTGTCCTCTGATCTGTCCTCTGATCTGTCCTGTGTCCTCTGACCTGTCCTCTGAACTCTGTCCTCTCCTCTGTCCTCTGAACTCTGTCCTGTGTCCTCTGACCTGTCCTCTCCTCTGTCCTCTGACCTGTCCTGTGTCCTCTGACCTCCTGTGTCCTCTGACCTGTCCTGTGTCCTCTGACCTGTCCTGTGTCCTCTGACCTGTCCTCTGAACTCTGTCCTCTGATCTGTCCTCTGACCTGTCCTCTGAACTCTGTCCTGTGTCCTCTGACCTGTCCTCTGAACCCTGTCCTGTCCTCTGACCTGTCCTGTGTCCTCTGACCTGTCCTCTGAACTCTGTCCTGTGTCCTCTGACCTGTCCTCTGAACTCTGTCCTGTGTCCTCTGACCTGTCCTCTGACCTGTCCTGTGTCCTCTGACCTGTGTCCTCTGAAGTCCGACCTGTGTCCTCTGAACTCTGAACTCTGTCCTCTGAACTCTGTCCTCTGACCTGTCCTCTGAACTCTGTCCTCTGTCCTGTGTCCTCTGACCTGTCCTCTGAACTCTGTCCTGTGTCCTTTGACCTGTGTCCTGTCCTCTGAACTCTGTCCTGTCCTCTGTCCTGTCCTCTGACCTGTCCTCTGATTGGTCCTGTTCAGGTCAGGAAGTACCGGACAATGACGGAACTCATCGTAGACGCAGTGGAGTTTGTCAAGAATCCGTACAAAGGAAAGAAACTGAAGGTGAGACAGACACCTGTCCTTTGACCTCTGACCTGTCCTCTGACCTGTCCTCTGACCTCTGACCTGTCCTCTGACCGCTGACCTGTCCTATGACCTCTGACCTGTCCTCTGGCCTCTGACCTGTCCTCTGACCTGTCCTCTGACCCCTGACCTGTCCTCTGGCCTGTCCTCTGACCCCTGACCTGTCCTCTGGCCTGTGCTCTGACCGCTGACCTGTCCTCTGACCTGTCCTCTGACCTGTCCTCTGGCCTGTGCTCTGACCGCTGACCTGTCCTCTGACCTGTCCTCTGACCTGTCCTCTGGCCTGTGCTCTGACCCCTGACCTGTCCTCTGGCCTGTGCTCTGACCGCTGACCTGTCCTCTGACCTGTCCTCTGACCCCTGACCTGTCCTCTGGCCTGTCCTCTGACCCCTGACCTGTCCTCTGGCCTGTGCTCTGACCCCTGACCTGTCCTCTGACCTGTCCTCTGACCCCTGACCTGTCCTCTGGCCTGTGCTCTGTCCTCAGACTCACCCAGACTTCCCGAAGAAGCCTCTGACTCCGTATTTTCGCTTCTTCATGGAGAAACGAGCCAAATACGCCAAAATCCACCCTGAGATGAGCAACCTGGACCTGACCAAGATCCTGTCCAAGAAGTACAAGGAGCTGCCCGACAAGAAGAAGGTCAGTCCTCACCGATTGGCTCAAACACGTCAGCTGATTGGCTCAGACACATTAGCTGATTGGTTCAAACATTTCTATTTCCTCCTGCAGCAAAAATACATCACCGAGTTCCAACGAGAGAAAGAAGAGTTTGAGAAGAACATGGCCCGATTCAAGTGAGTCCACCAGACCCGACCAGAACCAGCCGGACCAGCTGTCTGTCATCAGGACCCCCCTGATGACAGACAGCTGGTCGGGTGTCAGCGATGACGACTCATCAAAAATTTAACGAGCATTCAATGAAAGTTCAGAGTGATGAGGACGTGTTCGTGCAGCAGTAAGTCCTGTGACAGCTGTAGAGGACAGATGTGTCACGTCCAGCTGTAGAGGACAGATGTGTCACGTCCAGCTGTAGAGGACACATGTGTCACGTCCAGCTGTAGAGGACAGATGTGTCATGTCCAGCTGTAGAGGACAGATGTGTCACGTCCAGCTGTAGAGGGACAGATGTGTCATGTCCAGCTGTAGAGGACAGATGTGTCACGTCCAGCTGTAGAGGACAGATGTGTCATGTCCAGCTGTAGAGGACAGATGTGTCACGTCCAGCTGTAGAGGACAGATGTGTCACGTCCAGCTGTAGAGGGACAGATGTGTCACGTCCAGCTGTAGAGGGACAGATGTGTCGCGTCCAGCTGTAGGGGACAGATGTGTCACGTCCAGCTGTAAGGGACAGATGTGTCACGTCCAGCTGTAGAGGGACAGATGTGTCACGTCCAGCTGTAGAGGGACAGATGTGTCGAGGACAGATGTGTGGTGGTGAAGGTAGAGAGGGACGCCCCTGATCCGGAAGGACGTTCCACCAACAGGGACGATGGGGAACGTCTGAGACGTTCAGTGAGAGGAAGTGAGGTCATCACTTTGTGTCCACTGTAACACCTGAGGCTGTTAGCACTTGGTGTTAGCATTTAGCACATGTTTAGCATGGCTAATGTCAGCTGACCTGCAGGGAGGAGCATCCCGAGCTCATCGAGGAGAGGAAGAAGTCTGACCTGCCCGAGAAACCCAAAACTCCTCAACAGCTGTGGTACAACCACGAGAAAAAGGCCTACATGAAGCTCCACCCAGAGGTACACACACACACACACACACACACACACACACACACACACACACACACACACACACACAGAGCAGGTTCAGGTGTGTTCAGGTGTGTACCTGTTCTGGTTCCAGGTGAGTCAGAAGGAGCTGAAGGAGGCTCTGAGGAGACAGTGGTCCCAACTGTCTGACAAGAGGAGACTCAAGTGGATCAGCAAGGCCCTGGAGCTCCAGAAGGACTATGAGGTACCAGACCCAGACAGAACCAGACAGAACCAGACCAGACTGAACCAGACTGAACCAGACCAGACTGAACCAGACTGAACCAGACAGAACCAGACCAGACTGAACCAGACTGAACCAGACCAGACTGAACCAGACCAGACTGAACCAGACTGAACCAGACCAGACTGAACCAGACTGAACCAGACCAGACTGAACCAGACTGAACCAGTCCTTGTGTGTGTGTAGGGCAGTATGAGGGCGTATCATGAAGCTCACCCTGACGTGAACTCTGACGAACACGTTCGCTCTGTCCTCACCAAAGCAGAGCGACAGCTGAAGGACAAGTTTGACGGACGACCGACCAAACCGCCACCGTGAGTCCAAACGAGCCCGAGCTAACAAGTTAACGAGGCTATTGAACGCACGGCTGACTGTGGCGTGTTTGTGGCTAACTGTGGCGTGTTTGTAGTAACGGGTACTCTCTGTACTGCGCGGAGCTGATGGTGAACATGAAGGACGTCCCGAGCACGGAGCGGATGGTGCTCTGCAGTAAACAGTGGAAGATGATGACGCAGAAGGAGAAGGACATGTTCCAGAAACGCTGCGAGCAGGTAGTTATGAACACGCTAACATCACGTGTTGTTCACGTCACTCCGCCTCACGTGTGTCTGTGTGTTTGGTCAGAGGAAGAAGCAGTACGACGTCGACCTGCAGCGCTTCCTGGAGGTACGTTGAAGCAGGTGTAGCCTCATGATGGGTACACACCTGTTCGGGTTCACTGAGTTCGGTTCTGTTCTCAGAGTCTCCCGGAGGAGGAGCGAGACCGGGTCATGACGGAGGAGAAGCTGGGCGGGGCCAAACTGGGCGTGGCCTCCAGCCCACACAGAGCCAAGTCCCCGTCAGTTAAGGTGTGACACTGGTCTTCTCCACTCTGCACAATTCAGCTAACAGACGCACACTTACCTGTGAGGTGTTTGTTTATCCCAGGAGCGCTGTCGGGAGGCGGAGCCTGAGCCGTGGGTACCTGCCGGACCACCACCGAAGGAGCGGCGGGACGGGAAGAAGACGGCGAAGCTTCCCGAGACGCCGAAAACAGCCGAGGAGATGTGGCAGCACAGCGTGATCGGAGACTACCTGGCTAAATACAGAGTGAGTGAAGAACTCAGGTGAGTTTTATTTTATGCCCCTCCCCCTCCGTTAACCTGCGGGCCATGTAACACGTCAACAGAGTGACCGCAGGAAGGCCCAGACCGGGATGGATGCGGCCTGGAAGTCAATGGAGAAGAAGGAGAAAATCCCTTGGATCAAGAAGGCGGCGGAGGACCAGAAACGTTACGAGGTAACTACCTGTGGTCAGTGAACCACGCCCCCTCTCATGACCCCGCCCACACACCTGACACGCCAGTCAGCTCCCTTAATGTTACTCAGGGTAGGTCTCGGTCCTGATGTCTTGTCTGTCCTGCAGAGGGAGCTGTTGGAGATGAGGACTCCTCCGGCGGGTCAGAGTCAGAGGAAGCCAAAGTTTGACGGAGAACCAAAGAAACCGCCAGTGTGAGTCAGAACCATCCGGATCCACGAGTCACGTGACAGGAAGACGGGTTTTGATGGGTTCTGACGGTTTAGCTGATTCCTCCCACTTCCAGAACCAGCAGAACCTGTGGATGTGTTTCAGCGTTTGTTTAGTTGCTCTAATTCAGAAACAGGAAGTGAGTCGTGGTTGTGTGTCGTCCAACAGGAGCGGGTATCAGATGTTCTCCCAGGAGCTGCTGACCAACGGCGAGCTGAACCACTTCAGCCTGAAGGAGCGGATGGTGGAGATCGGAAAGAGGTGGCACAAGCTGAGCCAGACGCAGAAGGACAAGTACAAGAAGCAGGTGGAGGAGCAGCAGGTGGAGTACAAGGCTGAGCTGGAGGCCTGGATCAAGGTAACCGCCACACTGTCACCACGGCGACTACGCTGTCACCACGGCGACCACAGAGGTCTGGAGAAACAGCATCAGACTGAATATTTACATAAACTTTTTATCTCTAATCTTAATTACCATGAAGGAACCTCTGAGCCAATCAGAGCTCAGCATGGTGTCAGGATGTCACTATTACTAAGCACAGTTTCTGCAGGCCACCTGACGTCGCCCCCTAGAGGCCGCAACAGACAACGTTTAAAAAACACTAAACAAACCCAGAGAATGATGTTTACTCTCCTCCTCCTCCTCTTCTTCCTCCTCCTCCTCTTCTTCCTCCTCCTCAGTCTTTGTCTCCTCAGGATCGAGCCGTCTACAAAGAGTTTTCCACCTCGGTGAGTTTTTGTCATTAGCCATAAGGCTAACACAAGCTAACATTCAGTATTTAGCTAATGTAGCATTAGCATTTCTAAGCTAATGTTAGCATGGCATCATGTTTGTTTCCATAGAAACGTCGCAGCACCACTAAAGTTCGCAGCAGCCCTGGAGCTAAAGTCCGCGTGACGGCGAAAGGGAAGGCGGTGAGTTCGAGAGCTGCGGCACAGACGGTCGGGGTGGCCAAGCGGGCGATGGCGTACAGAGCGAAGGTAACACAAAGGACACAACACGTTTATCCTGAAGGAGGCAGAGGAGATTATAAACCTGTCTGTCTGCCTGTCTGTCCTCCAGCAGGACATGTCTGACTCAGATGAGGAAGAGGAGAAGAGCGACTCGTCAGACTCTGATGAAGACGACGACGTCCGGATCAACAGACAGCGAGGACGACGAGGTGACAACTAAAGAACAGACCTGAAGCAAACCTTTAAATAACCCTTTAATAACCCTTAAATAATGTTTAAGAAACCCTTATGGAACCATGGTCAGAGTTCAGGTACATTTACACCTGAGGACTTGTCAATGTTCACGTTACCGTTGAATGACAGGTAACTTACCTGGCCGATCACTTCCTGTGTTGTCACTTCCCAGAACGATGACGAGGACGAGGACGATGAAGATCAGAGCTCCTCCGAGGAATCCAGTGACTCGGACTCGGACTAGCTCCGCCCCCCTCCACCTCATTGGAGAGGACAGGCTGTGCAGGCCACGCCTCCTCACATGCTAATCATCCTAGCGAACCAATGAGAAGTGGTGACATCATACTGTGGCCACGCTAGCCCCTCCCACCTCCCCCCTGAAAGGGGGCGGAGTGTTCTGTTACGTGTGTTTCTGTTTTTTATCGAGTGTTTGTTGGTTTTTAATCAGACAGACGGTTCAGACGGGTGGAGTTTTGTTTTTAATTTTGTGGAGCCATGATGGGGGCGGGGTTTGTACAGACAGGCAGGGGAGGGGCGGAGCCTATTGTTTTTAGTTACTGCTGAGGGAGGAGCCAGTGTTTATCCTCCAATCAGCCGCCTGCCTGAGAAAATTAACAAATAAATGCACTTTTTCTCACCGGTGTCGTCAGACTCCATGTGTAACCGTGAGCTTCATGCTGAACAAACGACAGACAGCTGTTTGTAGTTTCAGGTTTTATAGACATTTCATAGATTTATAGATTTATATAAACAAGCTTCTTTCCCACCAAACGTTCGTCACCTGATACACAAATAAATAATCTGACCTTTGACCCCTACACGTCATACTGAAGCTGGCTCGTCCTCCTTTGGCACGCGCACCACATCACCCTGGTAACGAACACCCCTCCCCCCCGGACGACCATATTTACTCAGAACTACAGTACCCATCAGCCCCTGCTCCCATTCCCCTCAACTCCATCTGACTATAAAACAATCTCACACATGCATCGTTGTCGTTACCATGGTTACCAAAACTTTATAAAAATGGGACCCCCCACCCCCAAAAAGATATGTTTGTTCATCCACACGCCGACCAATCAGATCACAGCCTGCAGACGCCTTTGACGATGAGCTGATCGATCGCTGCAGCTGCGATCTGAACGTGAGGTTGACCAATCAGATCCAGACAGACAGCAGGCGTGACCACACACACACACACACACACACACACACACACACACACACACACACACACACACACACACACACACACACACACACACACACACACACACACACACACACACACACACACACACACACACACACACACACAGCGTCATAGCGGGGCGTCCAGCAGCTTCTTGTGCAGGTACTGCTTCACCTCCTCAATGCCATTCAGCTTCTCCAGCTCGTGGTACGGCAGCTGAGAGGGGACAAGACAACACGTGACATGAGTGTCACATGACCTGTGAATCAGACTGGGTCAACATACTGACCTGGAGGATGACGTATCCCAGCAGCCTCAGGTGTCGGTCCCTCATGGCCCGAACCGACCAGAACCTCAGAGTTGTGGCAGTAGTGCCACTTATCGTTGACAGACATGATGACCCTGCAGAGACCAGAACCATGACCAGAACCATCAGTGAATGACTGCTGCAGAACGGGTCAGAACCGTCTGGAAGTGGACTCACCTCCTGATCTGCCTCGGTTCTGTTGGGGGACTCTCTGGGTCAGGTCTGTTGGAGTGGTGGAGGTGCGGTGGTGACGGGGGACCTCTGTTGGTACTGGACCCATCAGAATACGTCACACCCTCGTAGAACCCAGGAAGCTCGCAGTCCGTACCTTGGACCCGCGCCCCCCCCTCATCCTCCAGGATCTTCCCGATGGAGAACTGGAACAGAGAGTCCGGGGCGGTGGGCCCGGCTGGTCCTGGCGCCCCGGCTTGAGTCAGTCCATCGGAGGGCGGGCTGCTGAGCGTGGAGCTATCCTGGCTCTCCAGAGAGTGCTCCTTGGCGAGCCCAGAGTAGAACTCTGCTGCTGGAACGAAGTACGGCCCGTAGTCCAGTGGACCCCCGTTAGCTCCGGGCCGGGGGGCCCCGAGGCCGCCACGGACACCCGCTGTGCCACGTATGTGGGGGGCCAGGAAGGAACCGCCCATGGCCTCGCCCACCGGCTGCTCGGTGCCATCGTCCAGCGCCGCAAACGGAGAGAACTTCTGGAACTCTGATGTCACTGCAGCAACGCCAGTATCAGCCGGTTTCGTTGTCACGGCGATGCAGGGTGGGGGCGGAGCCACACCGACAGAGAGAGCAGCACCGGTCCTGATGGGTAGAACCCGACCAGAACCGTCCATCCACAGCACAAAGTCTGGAGCCAAAGAGACATCAGATTACTGCAGTACACGAAGTACTCTGTGTACACTGATTATACTGTGTGTGTGCTCTGTCTGTGTGTAGTACCTGTGTAGTATCCGGGTGGCAGTACTTCATCCTGTTTGTAGTTCTGTTCTCCGACCAGCTGTCGCAGAGCCTCGGCCACCAGACCTTTATAACTGACAGGACAAGAGCCATCAGAACCGGTCAGAACAGGTCAGAACCTGGCCTGACCGGTCAGAAGGCCCGTGGGGTTACCTGTACTTGCGGTTGACCTCGTCAGCAGTTAGGGCGTGGTCAAACATCAGAACCTTGTGGGCGTCCTGCAGTCGTGGTCCGGTGTACTCGCGGTACTCGAGCTCCACAGCAGCGTCCAGCAGAGAGAGGTACCGCCGAACGATCAGGGCGTACGGGCTGTCTGCGGGCGGGATCAGAGGGGTGGAGTCAGAGATGGGCGGAGTCATAGCAAGGCGGGGTCCAAGAGGAGGGTCTAGGGATGGGGCTGATCCGCTCCAGTATCAGTATCGGATCGGAAACTCCCGATCTGTGAACTATGTCTGTGCTTTAACGCTGTCTTGCTGGTTGCTGAGCGGAGGCGTCGACGAGACAGGAAGTCCATTCCGGCAGCTAGCAGGTTAGCATTGAGCAGCACTGGGCTACACAGCGGACATGTTGTCGATATTTTACAGTCGTAATGCAAGACAACAACGTGCAAGACAACAACGTGCAACGTTTGCAAAGGCGGAACCTCCGTGTGCTGACCAGATGAAGCAGAGGAGAGGGGTAGTGTAGAGAAGGTCACCCTTTTTATTATTAGGGATTGTATGTGTGCTGTGCAGTTTATAGGACGGGTGCATACATTAAGCAGCTGTCAGCGTGTGCACATGCTTGTATCTGTCTTTTATTCTGAAGGGACTCTTAACACCTGTAACATTTGACACCGCTGGAAGAGAAAAAACGCTGAATGACCCTCGAACAGAAAAGGATTTCTGGCCATAGTTCCTATCGTTGAACTGACTTCGCTCCTCCTGGACGTCGACATTTACGGTATTTTATGCAGCTAAACTTGAGAATTGTTAGAGCGATCAAAAGAAACTGGTATCTCTGCTTTCCTCCAGAAATGTTCCCACCTTTCAAACATGGCAGTCTATAAGGCTGTGGGTTGGGCATCTGTGCGTCTCCCGTCAAAACTATAACTCAGAGCTTTAGCAGATGAATGTGAGTGAGACGACAAATCTTCCCCTACGTTTCTATGTATACATTATTTCTGTAGAGTGACATTTGTGGAGCAGCTTACAAATGTCCGAATACGAATCCTCGGCTTTAGCACGTAGTGCCTTCGCACATGGCGCGGCATTTAGCTCAGTTAGTAGAGCAGCCGTCCCATGTGTGAAGGCTCACCGCGCTAAAGCCGAGAAAGAAAGAAAGAAAATAATATTTATAAGAAGGATAAATATGGGGAATAGTACAAATAATCTGGTATCTGAATAGTATCGGCAGATATCCAAATTCAGGTACTGGGCTCAGATCGGAAGTGAAAAACGTGCATCGTGCATGCCTAGCGGGTTCAGTTGGTTTGTTTCAGAATATTCTCTGTCAGGTATCAGGATGAGATCTGTGAACCTGTCCAGACATACTGGACCCTGTATCGGTGACATTACCGGTCGTGTCGCAGTACATACTTGTGACGTTGCTGATGAAGGCGGAGGAGAAGACGCGGTGCAGCACCAGGCCCGGGAAATGTCCCAGCTGGAACAGAGACATGAGGATGTTGACGGTGGCGAGCGGCGAGCTGAGCGCCTTCAGCTCCACCACCTCCTCCAACCGAGAGAAGAACTGCTGCTCATTGGACGGACGGTAGCTCATCCTGCTGAAGGGGAACACCAGCTTCTGGATCACCTGAGGACACACGGACAAACACACCTGTAGAGTCCTGTACACAAAAACTGAAGACCACATGAACACCTGTCCAACCCTTACCTTACTATCCAGGTACTCGGCCTTCTTCACCAGGAAGTCTGCGATTGTGTCGAGCAGTCGAGTCTCTCTCAGTCGATGTCGAGCGATGTATTTGGCGATCAGAGCCATCGTGTACGGAGTGATGCTGTCCACCTTCTTTGGCAGCTCCTCTGTGAGAGCAACAGGTCACGTGGTCAGTCACATGCTCGATTCCTGGTTCAGATCTAAGCTTCCCTCAGGTTACGTACCTGCCAGGCTGCTGATGAACCTCTCCTGTCGGTTTTGGTAGAACAGGTGCGAGCTGAAGATCAGCTCCAGACTCTTGTTGCTCGCCTCCCGAGCGCACGCCGCCAACATCTCATCCAACAGCGCCATCTCCTGGTCACGAACTCCGCTGACACTCGCCAAGGTGTGTTTGACCAGACGCAGGATCTTCCTGAAGACAGGCGTCAAAATATACAGACCAACCTCTGAACACCTGAACCCTGAACCCACCTGAACAGGAAGCAGAGTGCACTTACCGGTTGGCGAGCAGTTGTTCAGGGTTTGAAGGTGTGTTGTTATTGCTCGTGCTGGCGATGTTAGCGCCCCCTGTGGCGGCTGCAGCTTCCTGCGGCTGCAGCAGGCGCCACTTGAGTCTATAGTAGGACAGCAACAGGAAGAGCGTCTGTGGGTGGCGCTCTCTCTCCAGGTTCTTCTCCAGGCCGGCCAGGCAGGCTTCCGTCAGAGGGTGCTGAGTGCCCGGGTGGAGCTTCATGCTGGAGCTAAACACCATCGACACGTCCTTCTGGTTAAACTGGTTCAGCCTGGACTGAGACTCCGCCTCCAACACCTGGACCACCTGAGAGTCACTGGGAAGACCTAAAGAGAACGCACATGTGTCACACACATGTAAACCTGAGACTCACCTGAGCATCAACTGAGACTTGCCTGAGAAGACCTAAACTTCACCTGAGCCTCACCTGAACCCCACCTGAGAGGACCTAAGCCTCGCATGAGCCTCGTCTCAGCCTCGCCTGAGAGAACCTGAACTTCACCTGAACCCCACCTGAGAGGACCTGCCCCTCAGAATCAGCTGATCACTGAGCTGCTTCCTGTTTGGTCGTGATGACTCACCAAGGGCCGCCACAGCGTAGAGACAGTTGACGATGCTGAAGTTGTCGAACTTGGCGCAATCATTGACGATGGCGTTACAAAGCGTCTGAAAGTCCTGATGCTCCAGGATCTGCCGCCCGTCGCCACCCTCAGCTCCTCCTCCTGTGGCCTCAGCGTCTGCGTTGTCTCCCCCACCTCGTGGAGGTGTGGCCTGCAGCAGCTGTCCGATCTTCTGCAGGGCAACGGGGTAGTGGTTGTGGGATATCTTGGCCGGGTTCTGGGTGACCCACCGCAGCACCTCGTCCGGGCGCCGTGAGCGCTCGATGAGGCGCTTCATGGTGAAGAACGTGTCGTAGCTCATCTTCTCATGAATAAAGTTCCACATCTTCTTCTTGCTGCCGGCGGCAGCGGCCCCTCCTGCAGCAGCGCCACCCCTCCATACGTGTGGAAGTGGGCATGGTGTTGGTAGTGTGGGGGCATTGGGGGTGGTAGTGGTGGTGGAAGTGAGCTCCTCTGTGAGCATCTGGGCGGCCCTGGTACAGCGGGTAGGCGGGGGGAGGCGGGGCCGGGTGGGGGAGGTGGGGATGAGGTGCCTCGAGCATGGCCAGCCCCGCCCTTCTCCCCTGTTTGACTCCACCCCCTGCACCTCCACCTCCTCCTCCTCCTCCTCCCCCCGCGGTGCTGTACAGGCGGGTGGCGTACATGGAGACAGACTGAGTGGGAGAGCGAGGGAGGCGAAGAGGGAGGCTCAGGAGGCGCCACCCAGTGGACAAACACAGCATAGTCCAACAGCCAGCACACCTGGAGGCACCACAGCACTCCTACAGGAGGAGAGAGGAGAGGGGAGGAGAGGGAGGGGGGGGGGGGAGGAGGGGAGGAGGGAGGGGAGGAGGAGAGAGGGGAGGAGAGGGAGAGGGGAGGAGGAGAGAGGGAGGAGAGGGGAGAGGGGAGGAGAGGGGAGGAGAGGGGAGGGGAGGAGGAGAGAGGGGAGGAGAGGGGAGGGGAGGAGGAGAGAGGGGAGGAGAGGGGAGAGGGGAGGAGGAGAGAGGAGAGGGGAGGAGGAGAGGAGAGGGGAGGGGAGGGGAGGGGAGGAGAGGAGAGGAGAGGAGAGGGGGAGGCAGAGGTCAGAGGTCACAGATTTACAGACTGAACCTGGTTTGTTTGAACCTGTGATGTCATTGTTTACATCACAGGTTACAGGTGAGGGGTGGGCCTTAGATTGACAGGTGCATCTATGGGTACAGTTGAATAGTCAAAAAAAAAAGACCTGCTAAGTCCTGTCCTAACCGCTCGTCCTAAACACTTGTCCTTGACCTGGATGTGAAGTGTCCTGAGGACAGGTGAGGTGTGAAGGAGAGGACATGAGGACAGGTGAGGTGTGAAGGAGAGGACATGAGGACAGGTGAGGTGTGAAGGAGAGGACATGAGGACAGATGAGGTGTGAAGGAGAGGACATGAGGACAGATGTGAAGGAGAGGACATGAGGACAGGTGAGGTGTGAAGGAGAGGACATGAGGACAGATGAGGTGTGAAGGAGAGGACATGAGGACAGATGTGAAGGAGAGGACATGAGGACAGGTGAGGTGTGAAGGAGAGGACATGAGGACAGACGTGAAGGAGAGGACATGAGGACAGACGTGAAGGAGAGGACATGAGGACAGATGTGAAGGAGAGGACATGAGGACAGATGTGAAGGAGAGGACATGAGGACAGGTGAGGTGTGAAGGAGAGGACATGAGGACAGACGTGAAGGAGAGGACATGAGGACAGACGTGAAGGAGAGGACATGAGGAAAGATGTGAAGGAGAGGACATGAGGACAGATGTGAAGGAGAGGACATGAGGACAGATGTGAAGGAGAGGACATGAGGAAAGATGTGAAGGAGAGGACATGAGGACAGATGTGAAGGAGAGGACATGAGGAAAGACGTGAAGGAGAGGACATGAGGAAAGACGTGAAGGAGAGGACATGAGGAAAGACGTGAAGGAGAGGACATGAGGACAGACGTGAAGGAGAGGACATGAGGAAAGACGTGAAGGAGAGGACATGAGGACAGACGTGAAGGAGAGGACATGAGGAAAGACGTGAAGGAGAGGACATGAGGAAAGATGTGAAGGAGAGGACATGAGGACAGATGTAAAGGAGAGGACATGAGGACAGACGTGAAGGAGAGGACATGAGGACAGACGTGAAGGAGAGGACATGAGGACAGACGTGAAGGAGAGGACATGAGGACAGACGTGAAGGAGAGGACATGAGGACAGATGTGAAGGAGAGGACATGAGGAAAGATGTGAAGGAGAGGACATGAGGACAGATGTGAAGGAGAGGACATGATGTCTCTTTGCAGGTTATAAAGATGTAAACAAAGTGTCTCAGCCTCCTGTCCACACACACACACATTAATCAATGATCAGCTGACTTCATGATGATCTGCGTCACAGTTACAGACGCTCTGACGTCACATTCATGTTTACATTCATTTCAATGGGCAGGACAAGTTATTGACAACGTTTGACAAACAGCTGTGTGTGAGCACGAGGTCCAGGTGACCACAGGTGACCACAGGTGACCACAGGTGACCACAGGGTCCCTGACACAACCTGGAGTTCGCGTTTGAAGTTCACGTCATCAATATACGACCAATCAGGCCGCTGCTCACACACCTCCACCTGGCCCACATGCTAACGTTAGCGGCTAGTTAGCGATTAAACCTCAGTGGCGTCACAGATACGTCACTACATGTATCACACGAATACAATGACGTCATTATTTATTTGGCGTTCCTGTCAGTCCACCAGACACGTGCCAACTGGCAGCCGGCTGTCTGTGAGCTCCAGGCTGCGGCTCACAGACGGCCAGGCTGGAGCTCACAGACGGGCTCACAGACGGCCGGGCTACGGCTCACAGACGGCCGGGCTGCGGCTCACAGACGGTCGGGCTGCGGCTCACAGACGGGCTCACAGACGGCCGGGCTGCGGCTCACAGACGGGCTCACAGACGGCCGGGCTGCGGCTCACAGACGGCCGGGCTGCGGCTCACAGACGGCCGGGCTGCGGCTCACAGACGGGCTCACAGACGGCCGGGCTGGAGCTCACAGATGATCCGCAGATAAACTAAACTACACCAAGCTAACTGTAGGCTAAGCTAAGCTAAGCTAAGCTAGTCGTCGGCTTCACCAGCTGATCTGTTAGCCTGTTAGCTCGTGTCTGTCCTTAATAACCTGCTCGGTAACCGGCTAACCTGCTCGGTAACCGGCTAACCTGCTCGGTAACCGGTTACCGGAGCTGTGTTTGTGCTGGCAGTGACGGCTTCACCTCATCGCTCAGTAACGCCGACAGCTCCGCTCTGCTGAAACTCCTGAGGCCGCTCAGAGTGCGCGTTCACCGGGGAAGCAGTCAGCGGTCAGCCGCCTCACTCACAGCCCGACGCCATCCTGCTCTACCCGGCATGCAACTGCAGGAGGCGGAGGCTGACAGCGCCACCTGCAGGCTGCTCAGTGACCGACACCTGCACTGTCTGTTAACTTAGTGTCTGTTAACTTAGTGTCTGTTAACTTAGTGTCTGTTAACTTAGCGTCTGTTAATTTAGTGTCTGTTAACTTAGCCACTGTTAATTTAGTCTGTTAATTTAGTCTGTTAACTTAGTGTCTGTTAACTTAGTGTCTGTTAACTTAGTGTCTGTTAATTTAGCGTCTGTTAACTTAGCGTCTGTTAACTTAGCGTCTGTTAACTTAGTGTCTGTTAATTTAGCGTCTGTTAACTTAGCGTCTGTTAACTTAGTGTCTGTTAACTTAGCGTCTGTTAACTTAGCGTCTGTTAATTTAGCGTCTGTTAATTTAGTGTCTGTTAACTTAGTGTCTGTTAATTTAGCGTCTGTTAACTTAGCGTCTGTTAACTTAGTGTCTGTTAACTTAGCGTCTGTTAACTTAGCGTCTGTTAATTTAGCGTCTGTTAATTTAGTGTCTGTTAACTTAGTGTCTGTTAATTTAGCGTCTGTTAACTTAGCGTCTGTTAATTTAGCGTCTGTTACCTTAGCGTCTGTTATTAAACTGTGTATCTGTTATTAAACTTTGTGTCTGTTATTAAACTTAGTGTCTGTTGTCAAACTTGGTGTCTGTTATTAAACTTGGTGTCTGTTGTCAAACTTGGTGTCTGTTATTAAACTTGGTGTCTGTTGTCAAACTTGGTGTCTGTTGTCAAACTTGGTGTCTGTTATTAAACTTGGTGTCTGTTGTCAAACTTGGTGTCTGTTATTAAACTTAGTGTCTGTTGTCAAACTTGGTGTCTGTTATTAAACTTGGTGTCTGTTGTCAAACTTGGTGTCTGTTATTAAACTTAGTGTCTGTTGTCAAACTTGGTGTCTGTTATTTTTAAACTTGGTGTCTGTTGTCAAACTTGGTGTCTGTTATTAAACTTGGTGTCTGTGTCAAACTTGGTGTCTGTTATTAAACTGGTGTCTGTATTAAACTTGGTGTCTGTTGTCAAACTTGGTGTCTGTTATTAAACTTGGTGTCTGTTATTAAACTTAGTGTCTGTTGTCAAACTTGGTGTCTGTTATTAAACTTGGTGTCTGTTATTAAACTTAGTGTCTGTTGTCAAACTTGGTGTCTGTTATTAAACTTGGTGTCTGTTATTAAACTTGGTGTCTGTTATTAAACTTGGTGTCTGTTGTCAAACTTGGTGTCTGTTATTAAACTTGGTGTCTGTTATTAAACTTAGTGTCTGTTGTCAAACTTGGTGTCTGTTATTAAACTTGGTGTCTGTTGTCAAACTTGGTGTCTGTTATTAAACTTAGTGTCTGTTGTCAAACTTGGTGTCTGTTAAAATTGGTGTCTGTTGTCAAACTTGGTGTCTGTTATTAAACTTAGTGTCTGTTGTCAAACTTGGTGTCTGTTATTAAACTTGGTGTCTGTTGTCAAACTTGGTGTCTGTTATTAAACTTGGTGTCTGTTGTCAAACTTGGTGTCTGTTATTAAACTTGGTGTCTGTTATTAAACTTGGTGTCTGTTGTCAAACTTGGTGTCTGTTATTAAACTTGGTGTCTGTTGTCAAACTTGGTGTCTGTTATTAAACTTAGTGTCTGTTGTCAAACTTGGTGTCTGTTATTAAACTTGGTGTCTGTTGTCAAACTTGGTGTCTGTTATTAAACTTAGTGTCTGTTGTCAAACTTTGTGTCTGTTATTAAACTTAGTGTCTGTTGTCAAACTTGGTGTCTGTTATTAAACTTGGTGTCTGTTGTCAAACTTTGTGTCTGTTATTAAACTTAGTGTCTGTTGTCAAACTTGGTGTCTGTTATTAAACTTGGTGTCTGTTGTCAAACTTGGTGTCTGTTATTAAACTTGGTGTCTGTTGTCAAACTTGGTGTCTGTTATTAAACTTAGTGTCTGTTGTCAAACTTGGTGTCTGTTATTAAACTTAGTGTCTGTTGTCAAACTTGGTGTCTGTTATTAAACTTGGTGTCTGTTATTAAACTTGGTGTCTGTTATTAAACTTGGTGTCTGTTGTCAAACTTGGGGTCTGTTATTAAACTTAGTGTCTGTTGTCAAACTTGGTGTCTGTTATTAAACTTGGTGTCTGTTGTTAAACTTGGTGTCTGTTGTTAAACTTGGTGTCTGTTATTAAACTTGGTGTCTGTTGTTAAACTTGGTGTCTGTTGTCAAACTTGGTGTCTGTTATTAAACTTGGTGTCTGTTGTCAAACTTAGTGTCTGTTATTAAACTTGGTGTCTGTTGTTAAACTTGGTGTCTGTTGTCAAACTTGGTGTCTGTTATTAAACTTAGTGTCTGTTGTCAAACTTGGTGTCTGTTATTAAACTTAGTGTCTGTTGTCAAACTTGGTGTCTGTTATTAAACTTGGTGTCTGTTGTCAAACTTGGTGTCTGTTGTCAAACTTAGTGTCTGTTATTAAACTTGGTGTCTGTTGTCAAACTTGGTGTCTGTTATTAAACTTGGTGTCTGTTGTCAAACTTAGTGTCTGTTATTAAACTTGGTGTCTGTTGTTAAACTTGGTGTCTGTTGTTAAACTTAGTGTCTGTTATTAAACTTGGTGTCTGTTATTAAACTTGGTGTCTGTTGTTAAACTTGGTGTCTGTTATTAAACTTGGTGTCTGTTATTAAACTTGGTGTCTGTTGTTAAACTTGGTGTCTGTTGTTAAACTTGGTGTCTGTTATTAAACTTGGTGTCTGTTATTAAACTTTGTGTCTGTTATTAAACTTGGTGTCTGTTGTTAAACTTGGTGTCTGTTATTAAACTTGGTGTCTGTTGTTAAACTTGGTGTCTGTTATTAAACTTGGTGTCTGTTATTAAACTTGGTGTCTGTTATTAAACTTGGTGTCTGTTGTTAAACTTGGTGTCTGTTGTCAAACTTGGTGTCTGTTGTTAAACTTGGTGTCTGTTATTAAACTTGGTGTCTGTTGTTAAACTTGGTGTCTGTTATTAAACTTGGTGTCTGTTGTTAAACTTGGTGTCTGTTGTTAAACTTGGTGTCTGTTATTAAACTTGGTGTCTGTTATTAAACTTGTGTCTGTTAAACTTGGTGTCTGTTGTTAAACTTGGTGTCTGTTATTAAACTTGGTGTCTGTTGTTAAACTTGGTGTCTGTTATTAAACTTGGTGTCTGTTATTAAACTTGGTGTCTGTTATTAAACTTGGTGTCTGTTGTTAAACTTGGTGTCTGTTGTCAAACTTGGTGTCTGTTATTAAACTTGGTGTCTGTTATTAAACTTTGTGTCTGTTATTAAACTTGGTGTCTGTTGTTAAACTTGGTGTCTGTTATTAAACTTGGTGTCTGTTGTTAAACTTGGTGTCTGTTAATAAACTGTGTATCTGTTATTAAACTTGGTGTCTGTTATTAAACTTGGTGTCTGTTATTAAACTTGGTGTCTGTTGTCAAACTTGGTGTTAAACTTGGTGTCTGTTGTCAAACTTGGTGTCTGTTGTTAAACTTTGTGTCTGTTGTTAAACTTGGTGTCTGTTGTTAAACTTGGTGTCTGTTGTCAAACAGATTGAACCTGTGACCTGGTCTGGACCTTATCAATGAAACCCTGTTAGCACCTGACAGGTAACAAGGACAGCGAAAGGAAAGGTTTGTTTGGAGAGGCGGACCAGGACCAGGACCAGGACCAGGATCACGACCAGAAGACAAAATGGAGACCCCCCTTTGTCGAGGACAGGTGAGAGTACAGAGATGACGTCTCGCTGCAGGTGAAGGCGCAGTAGCACTTCACGTCACGAGGTGGCAGTGACGCGTCACGGGTGCCCGTGCTGTGACGCAGCGGAAACAGGCTGCCGGAAGAAAGAGGACGAAGAAGAAGAGGCGGTACCGCAAACATGGCGCAGCGGCGTGAACACAAACAGTGACTGCGTCAGAGCTGCACGCGGCCCGCACGCACAGAGGATGGCTCACCGCTACCTGCGCCTGTCCGCCGGCTGCAGGAGCCTGCTGCGGCGGCTGCGGCCCTCCGGAGCCTCGGCCAGGCTGGTAGGTGGAGAACATGCTAACTGTGCTAACCGGGACAGTGGCCAAAACGAGTCCAGAGTCCTCACACCGAGCCCGGCCTCAGTCCTCACACCGAGCCCGGAGTGACCCTGGTTCAACCATGACCTGCGTGTTACGTCAGATAACGTCACCTGTGTGACGCTGCTGGGCTTGTTGTCGTCATGTAACGTTCAGGGACACTAATAGGACCTAGCTAAAACTAGCTAAAGGCGAAAGGAGGAGACCCAGCTGTCCCTCAGGGGGTCCCCTCTGACCTCACCTGTCCTCTGTAAAGGTGTCTGAGGGGGTCCCCTCTGACCTCACCTGTCCTCTGTAAAGGTGTCTGAGGGGGTCCCCTCTGACCTCACCTGTCCTCTGTAAAGGTGTCTCAGGGGGTCCCCTGTGACCTCACCTGTCCTCTGTAAAGGTGTCTCAGGGGGTCCCCTGTGACCTCACCTGTCCTCTGTAAAGGTGTCTGAGGGGGTCCCCTCTGACCTCACCTGTCCTCTGTAAAGGTGTCTCAGGGGGTCCCCTCTGACCTCACCTGTCCTCTGTAAAGGTGTCTCAGGGGGTCCCCTCTGAGTCCCCGCTCGTTACCATGGTAACCTCCAGGACCTTTGGAGGCTTCATGTGATGCAGTGTAAAGTCTCATCCTGCGTCCTGATTGGCTACCCAGACTAGACTAGTTTTTAGATTAGATTAGATTCAACTTTATTGTCATTACACATGTACATGTACAGGGCAACGAAATGCAGTTTAGCATCCAACCAGAAGTGCAATAGGCAGTAAAGTGCATGTGGCATAAATATTGTGGTATATAAAAGTATGTAATGTTGTTTTACAGTGTACAATATTTACAGATCAGAGGCTATGTACAGGTGAGACCATATATACAGGTTAATGAGCAAGATATACATAATGATTGAGGGAGGTACTATGAACATATTATACAGATGGATTGTTCGTTAAGTGGGAGAAGACTAGAAACAGGAACTAGCATAACATAATTTACAATAGAGGGGATGGCAGATGATAAATTAGGCGATACAAAGACAGATGACATGAGCAACCTATAGTGCAAAAATAAATAATAGCAGTAGCTGTCTAAGTTACTAGACTAGTGCAATGTTCGGTACATAGTACTGTGCAAACAGATTGTATAAGTGAAAGTGAGCATGTGCAGAGTAGTCCAGTAGTGCAGTGTGATGGTGTAAGAGTCTTTGGTCGGTGACTGAGTGACTGTGAATTGGTGTGTGGGGGTCAGCGGGGGTCAGAGTTCAGTAAGGTCACAGCTCTGGGGAAAAAGCTGTTCCTCAGTCTGCTGGTCCTTGTCCGGAGGCTTCTGAAACGCCTGCCAGAGGGCAGGAGGGAAAATAGTCCATGTGCCGGGTGGGAGGGGTCCTTCAGAATGCTGCGGGCACGACGCAGGCAGCGCTTCTTCTGGACGTCTTCAATGGCAGGGAGTGGAGTTCCTGTGATGCGCTGGGCAGTTTTCACTACGCGCTGCAGGTGTTTGCGCTCCGCAGCAGAGCAGCTTCCGTACCAGACTGTGACACAGTTTGTTAGGATGCTCTCGATCACGCAGTGGTAGAAGTTCACCAGGATGGCTGAAGACAGATGGTTCTTCTTCAGAGTCCTCAGGAAGAAGAGGCGCTGGTGAGCTTTCTTGACCAGGCTGGAGGTGTTGGTGGTCCAGGACAGGTCCTCTGAGATGTGGGTCCCCAGGAACTTGAAGCTGGAGACACGTTCGACGGCCATTCCGTTCATGTGAATGGAGTCATGCGTGCTTCTTCTCTCCTTCCTGAAGTCTACAATGAGCTCCTTGGTCTTACTGGTGTTAAGGAGCAGGTTATTGTCGGCGCACCATGTGGTCAGGTGCTGTACCTCCTCTCTGTAGGCTGTCTCGTCGTTGTTAGTGATGAGACCAATCACGGTGGTGTCGTCTGCAAACTTGATGATGGAGTTGGATCCATGCGCAGGTCTGCAGTCGTGGGTGAAGAGGGAGTACAGGAAGGGGCTCAGCACACAGCCTTGTGGCACACCGGTGTTGAGTGTGACAGTGGTGGAGCAGATGTGGCCTGACCTCACGTGTTGTGGTCTGTTGGTCAGAAAGTCCATGATCCAGTTGCAGAGGGCGGTGTTGATGCCCAGGGCTCCAAGTTTGGTGATTAACTTGGAGGGGATGACCGTGTTGAATGCTGAGCTGAAGTCAATGAACAGCAAACGTGCATAGGTGTGGTTATTGTCCAGATGTGAGAGCACAGAGTGCAGTGCTGTGGAGACTGCATCGTCTATGCTCCTGTTGCTACGGTAAGCAAACTGATGTGGATCCAGTGTGGGAGGGAGGGAGTCCTTCAGGTGCGCCAGGACCAGTCGCTCGAAGCACTTCATGATGATAGGTGTGAGTGCTACAGGGCGGTAGTCGTTGAGGCATGTCGGCTTGGAGTGTTTTGGCACTGGCACGATGGATGTCGCTTTAAAGCATGTTGGCACAGCTGCTTGGGCGAGGGACAGGTTGAAAATGTCCGTAAAGATCCCAGTGAGCTGCTCCGCACATGCTCTGAGCACACGTCCTGGGATGCCGTCTGGTCCGGCAGCCTTGTGTGCCTTGATTCTGCTCAGTGCCGTGTGGACATCAGTGGGGGAGAGTGAGAGGGGCTGGTGGTCTGCAGGGAGCGTTGCCTTGGTGGCGGTGTCTCTGTTGTCTCTCTCAAAGCGAGCATAGAAGTGGTTTAGCTCGTTCAGGAAGGAGACATCCGTGGCTGAGGGGGTGGGGTTGCTGGGCCTGTAGTCTGTGATGGCCTGGATGCCTTGCCACATGCGTCGGGGGTCATAGTTGGAAAAGTGACAAAGTGATAGTTATGATGTCACCTGCATCCTGCAGAACCGACCCGGTCACGAGGAACCAATGACGTGTCTGTTTGTGTGTGTGTTCTGTGCTGATTGGCTAAACTTGTTTCCTGTTGGTCAGGTGACGTGTTCAAGTGCAGCAGGACAGGTGGACGGTGGGCGGAGCCTGCTGAGTGACCTGTTGGGAGCGTACAGGAGTGTCAACTCCAGACCACCTAAAGGTGCGTGTGCAGACCTGTTTCAGGCCAGACTCTGGTCCTGGTCCTCTGTTGGTCCTCACAAGTCCACAAACACAAACATGTTTTTTCTCTTTTCAGGATTCGAGAAATATTTTCCAGAAAATCAGAAAAATCCCAAAAATGCTGAAGGTAACATATACAGACATTAAGTGACATCTACAGACATTAAGTGACATCTACAGACATTAAGTGACATCTACAGACATTAAGTGACATCTACAGACATCAGCTGACATCTACAGACATCAGCTGACAGCTACAGACATCTACAGACGTCTACAGACATCAACTGACATCTACAGACATCAGCTGACAGCTACAGACATCTACAGACGTCTACAGACATTAAGTGACGTCTACAGACATTAACTGACATCTACAGACGTCTACAGACATTAACTGACGTCTACAGACATCTACAGACGTCTACAGACGTCTACAGACATTAACTGACATCTACAGACATCAGCTGACAGCTATAGACATCTACAGACATCTACAGACGTCTAAATACATACTTCATTGTCCTTAACAAGGAAATTTGTTTCTGCAGTCTGGACAGACAGACAGACAGACAGACAGACAGACAGACAGACAGACAGACAGACAGACAGACTGCACATGTATCTCATCCCTCCCTTTGTTTAGAGATCCTATGGCAGAAGGAACAACACTCCTGCCAGTGAGCACCGACACCAACCGACACCAACCGACACCAACCTTATTGTCTGTTCTGTTCTCAGAATCCAAACCTGCTGACGCTCAAAAAGCCTCTGGAGATCGAGAAGGAGGAGGTTCAGGTGGAGGAGGAGGTTCAGGTGGAGGAGGAGGTTCAGGTGGAGGAGGAGGTTCAGGTGGAGGAGGAAAAAGAGGAGGCCGTAGGGAGGAGTCGCACTGGTCCAGCCGTCTGCTGAAGGTGAGGTGGTATCCACCTGAGTGGGCTGAAGTCACCTGTACTCAGGTGTGACAGGTGTGTTCTGATTGGTTGTTTGTTTCAGGGGGACGTCCCCTGGGACGACAAGGAGTTTCGGATGTACCTCCTGAGCGGTGCAGCGTTCTGGACGACTGTCATGTATTACTTCTTCTTTAGGGACGGAGGACGAGAGGTCACCTGGAAAGACTTTGTCAACAACTACCTGTCCAAAGGAGTGGTGAGGACATCCTTCTTTGTGATGGCATCGCCTTCATCACATCCTGTTAACGTGAACCTGATCATGTGACCTTAATGATGAGTCATGTTTTGTCTGTCAGGTGGATCGCTTAGAGGTCGTCAACAAGCGCTTCGTCAAGGTCGTCTTCAGTCAAGGCAAGACGCCGATGGACGGGGTTAGTCACGCCACCGCTTGACGAGTTAGCTCAGTTAGCTCAGTTGTCCCTGAAGGCCTCGTTCTGTGGCTGTGTTGTTGGTGCGTTCAGGTGCAGTCTGCTTCTTTGTGTTTCAGCAGTATGTGTGGTTTAACATCGGCAGCGTGGACACGTTTGAGAGGAATCTGGAGACGGCTCAGTATGAGCTCGGCATCGAGGGCGAGAACCGACTGCCGGTGGTTTATTCCACGGAGAGCGACGGGTGAGGACTGCCGCCTGTTCAGAGATACCGTGTCTGTTATTGGTTTGTAATGTTGATCTTCATTCACAGGACCTTCCTCCTGAGCATGCTCCCCACAGTGCTCATCATTGGCTTCCTGCTGTTCATGCTGCGGCGTGGCCCGGCGGGGGCGGGGCGCCCTGGCCGGGGGATGGGCGGTCTGTTCAGCGTCAGTGAGACGACGGCGAAGATCCTGAAAGATGAGATCGACGTGAAGTTCAAAGACGTGGCGGGCTGCGAGGAGGCCAAGCTCGAGATCATGGAGTTCGTCAACTTCCTGAAGAACCCCAAACAGTACCAGGACCTCGGTGCCAAGATCCCCAAGGTAAGGGTGTGGGGCCGGGATCTCTGAGGTGAGGGGGCGTGGTGTATTCAGTGTGAACTTTGTGTGACTGGTTGTCTGTTGCAGGGCGCCATCTTGACGGGTCCTCCAGGAACAGGAAAGACTCTTCTGGCCAAAGCGACGGCTGGTGAGGCCAACGTACCATTCATCACCGTTAACGGCTCTGAGTTCCTGGAGATGTTCGTGGGCGTCGGCCCAGCCCGAGTGAGGAACAGATACATAGACAGGAAGAACGTGCTGTCATGCTAAGGTTAATCTCTCTGACCTCAACGTGTCACTTCCTGTGCAGGTCCGAGATCTGTTCGTCATGGCGAGGAAGAACGCTCCCTGCATCCTTTTTATCGACGAGATCGATGCCGTGGGACGGAAACGAGGGCGAGGAAACTTCGGAGGGCAGAGCGAACAGGAGAACACGCTGAACCAGCTGCTGGTGGAGATGGACGGTAAGTGATGACATCAGACAGGAAGTAGAGTTTTACGTGTTTCCTAGGGGATAGGGGGGGGCTTGTCATGGACGCTGATTGGTGTAAACGCCAATCAGTAGCCAATAGTCTGCTGGGCCCGGTTCGCAGTGACAGGAAGTTCTCTTTCAGGCTTCAACACGGCGACCAACGTCGTCGTTCTGGCGGGAACCAACAGACCAGACATCCTGGATCCGGCGCTGATGAGACCCGGACGCTTCGACAGACAGATCTACATTGGTGAGTCTGTTTACTTTGAGATGATGGTTGTCACGGTGATGGTGAGGATGATGGTTGTCATGGTGATAAAAAGCAATCACCCATGGTGATAAAAGTAACGAACTGATGAAGCGTCGTCTGTTTCTCAGGTCCTCCTGACATTAAAGGTAGAGCGTCCATTTTTAAAGTTCACCTGCGTCCTCTGAAGCTCAAGGTCGACCTGGACAAAGACATTCTAGCGAGAAAGATGGCTGCCCTCACACCTGGATTCTCAGGTAAGTCCACGTTTTGACCGTGTGGTCAAACAGTTTGACCGTCTGCCTGTGGGCGGCTGTGGCTCACAGGCAGAGCGGGTCGTCCACCAATCGGATGATCGGCGGTTCGATCCCCGGCTCCTCCGGTCTGCATGTCGAAGTGTCCTTGGATACTGAACCCGAAGGCTGTGCCATCGGTGTATGAATGGTTACATCCTCAAACTGATGAGCAGTTGGAGCCAATGCCATCAGTGTATGAATGTGTGTGAATGGGTGAATGAGAGATGTAGTGTAGAGCGCTTTACCATTTATTCTTTCTGCTTTGTGTCTGCCAGGTGCCGACATCGCTAACGTCTGTAATGAGGCGGCTCTGATCGCCGCTCGCCACCTTTCAGACGCCATTAACCAGAAACACTTTGAACAGGCCATCGAGAGAGTGATCGGAGGTGAGACAACCTCCGTTAGTTTGATTCCCATCTGCAGGTTTGTCACTCAGACAACACTAACCACAAGTCGTTACGACCTACCACGACCCAAGACGACCTACCACGACCCAAGACGACCTACCACGACCCAAGACGACCTACCACGACCCAAGACGACCTACCACGACCCAAGACGACCCAAGACGACCTACCACGACCCAAGACGACCTACCACGACCCAAGACGACCTACCACGACCCAAGACGACCTACCACGACCCAAGACGACCTGCCACTACCCAAGACGACCTGCCACGACCCAAGACGACCCAAGACGACCCAAGACGACCTGCCACGACTCA
This sequence comes from Collichthys lucidus, assembly GCA_004119915.2. Classification (NCBI taxonomy): domain Eukaryota; kingdom Metazoa; phylum Chordata; class Actinopteri; family Sciaenidae; genus Collichthys; species Collichthys lucidus. The sequence continues at coordinate 435,385 of CM014089.1, forward strand.
AGACGACCTGCCACGACCCAAGACGACCCAAGACGACCCAAGACGACCTACCACGACCCAAGACGACCTGCCACGACTCAAGACGACCTGCCACGACCCAAGACGACCCAAGACGACCTACCACGACCCAAGACGACCTACCACGACCCAAGACGACCCAAGATGACCCAAGACGACCTACCACGACCCAAGACGACCTGCCACGACCCAAGACGACCTGCCACGACCCAAGACGTCTGAAAGACTTCTTCCTGTTTGTGTTCTAGGTCTGGAGAAGAAGACTCAGGTTCTTCAGCCTGAGGAGAAGAAGACGGTGGCCTATCACGAGGCAGGTCATGCCATCGCCGGATGGTTCCTGGAGCATGCTGACCCTCTGCTAAAGGTAATGGTTTCTCTGATGTGTCATACAGAGTTGAGTTAACTACATTACCCATGAGCCTTTCTGCTGTATGGTTAAGACAAGTGTGAATGTTGGATCAGGTGTGATAGAGCATGTTGTTACCTGTGCAGGTGTGTCCATCATCCCCAGAGGGAAGGGTCTGGGTTACGCTCAGTACCTGCCCAAAGAGCAGTACCTGTACACCAAAGAGCAGCTGCTGGACCGGATGTGTATGACGCTTGGAGGGCGAGTCTCCGAGGAGATCTTCTTCGGACGCATCACCACCGGAGCTCAGGATGATCTGCGGAAGGTCACCCAGAGCGCCTACGCCCAGGTCAGGGGTCACATGTGACTTGCCCGACGTGTCTGGTCCGGATGAGGTCGTGTTGCAGAGTGAGAGTTTCCGTTGTTGTCTGAGGTTCTCCTGGTTCTTCTGTTCTGCTGCAGATCGTTCAGTTTGGGATGAATCCAAAGGTGGGTCAGGTTTCCTTTGACCTGCCCCGGCAGGGCGAGATGGTTCTGGAGAAACCGTATAGTGAAGCTACGGCACGTCTCATTGACACAGAGGTCCGAGCCCTCATCAGTGAGGCGTACCAGAGAACCCATCGACTGCTGAATGACAAGAAGGCTGAGGTGGAGAAGGTACCGATGATCTAAAGTGCATTGTTCTGTTCTATAATGGAGACGAGGTGGTTGAGGAGGTTCTAGGGGCGGTAGAACCCAGACAGTTCAAGTGAAGGTTCTAGATTTTAGAGCAGACCCGGACACACAGTCCACAGAGTGAACTACCTGGACGACCCATTCTGAAACATGTCTGTAGAACCCTGTGGATCCAACACAAACACAGTCTTCTCTTAAAGTAGAGCCGGTTCTGACTCTTAGAACTGTGTCCTGTTGAGGTCTCACTGAGTTTCAGAAGGTTTAGTGTATATCAGGTACAGGTAGACGTTATGTCCCTTATGTGGATAACTGTCACTGAACACATCCTGAAAGTCCATAAGTCAGAACCAGAACGGTGCTGTGTTTGAAAACATGTTTCTTGAACGTTCTCCTGAAGTACTATGATCTTCTTCCATAACAACAAATTTTATCTTCATAAACTGAAACCTGCTCCGATTTATAGTTATATGAAGTTCATTCACAGCTCTGACCCGGTTCTTTGTGTTTCTGTGTCGTCCTGCAGGTGGCGCTGCGGCTGCTGGAGAAGGAGGTTCTGGATAAGGGTGACATGGTGGAGCTGCTTGGCAAACGCCCGTTTGCAGAGAAGTCAACATATGAGGAGTTTGTGGAGGGAACTGGAGGCGTGGACGAAGACACAACACTGCCGGAGGGACTGAAGGACTGGAACCAGGACCGGAACGACAAGGAGGAGAGCCCGGACGAGCAGGTGGCCCGGCAGATCTCCGGAGGAATGCCCTTCTAGAACCTTCTGATGGGTGACTGAAGACCAACATGACCATCAAGAGGTCCAGAACCTTCTCACTGACTTCCACTCCTAGAACCTTCCCTCTGCAGCACACATCACGTTTTCCTGCTGTGACTGGACCCAACTCTCCTAAGTGTCCAGAACTTGTCTAGATCTAGAGATCTATAACCGCCGTGTATCTGTCTTCAAGTCCAGAACCATCTGTACTTACAGAACCATTGGAGTTTGTGTGGAGGGAACTCTGCACAGAACTGTTCTAGAACTTTAACATATGTTGTAGAACTCCAGTATTTGGTTCTAAAAGTCCTGATTCCTGACCCTGGGTCTAGGTTCTGCTCCACTCCAGATTCTCCATGACAGATAGTTCTGTACCTTGAGATCTACAATCGTTCTAAAATGTTCACCTTCTGTTCCAACAAATCTCTGCATCATAAACCAGAACTAGAACGGACACCCGTTCAGACTCAAGAGAACCTCATTGTGGAGTGCCAGAACAGTAACAGAACCTTTATCGATCCCAAAGCAAGGTTCTTCTTGAAGGTTCCGTTCTGCATCACAGAACCCGGTCACAGGGTTATGGAGTATTTCTCACAGCCTGACGGACCTTCAGCTCTGGACCGCATCAGAACCCGGACTTTAACAGAACCTGCTGCTGATGGATGAACAAATGAAGATCTTCCTCAGAACTGACAGACGTCTTCATCCTCGCTATCACCGTGGTAACCGTGCTGTAGTCTGACAGTCCGTTAGCTTAAAGCTAACAGAGCTGCTGTAGAGGTATGCTAACGCTATTGTTAGCGTCAGTGTATGCTAACGCTATTGTTAGCGTCAGTGTATGCTAATGTGATAACAGACTCATTAAATCATTCAAAGCTTTATTTAAAAACTTATGTGAGCCGTGCATTTCAATGAAGTTCACGTTTGAATCAGAATGAACAGCTGTGTTAACAGGTGTGTTATTTGTAATCAGATTACAGTGTGTGTGTTGGTCTTCATTATGGTAATTAACTTAAATTGATTCATCCGAATTATAAAATAAAGAAACACTTCTAAGAGTATTAAATGTTTTATTTTGTTAAATCTGTGAATTTAATAAAGAATTAGCTCGTTTGGTGGTTTTGTCCTTTATTCTGAAGCCCTCTGTCACAGGATGTGACGTAGCGGCAAGTGGCGTTGCTTAGTTCAGGGCCGTCGGATGGTGAAGCGGGAGGATGGAGCTCCGCAAGCCGGCGCTGAGCTGCTGAGGGCGGGGACTATAGACATATATACAACAGACGGACTCCACCTGATGGACTCTATGTAACGGACTTCACCTGATGGACTCTATGTAACGGACTTCACCTGATGGACTCTATGTAACGGACTTCACCTGATGGACTCTATGTAACGGACACCTGATGGACTCTGTGTAACGGACACCTGATCGACTCCTTATGACAGTCGTGGCCTGTTTTTTTCTTCTTCCTGCTGTTTGTCATGTGTCTGTATAAGCTCTCTGAGTCGTCCAATCAGAATCCGATGTTTACATCATATTAACAGTCGTCACGGAAGATGGCGAGGCCACTAATGTTAGCAGCTAATTGACTGTTAGGGGTTGGCGGAGGTTAACGGAGGGTTGATGGGAGGTTAACGGAGGGTTGATGGAGGTTAACGGAGGGTTGATGGAGGTTAACGGAGGGTTGATGGGAGGTTAACGGAGGGTTGATGGAGGTTAACGGAGGGTTGATGGAGGTTAACGGAGGGTTGATGGAGGTTAACGGAGGGTTGATGGGAGGTTAACGGAGGGTTGATGGGAGGTTAACGGAGGGTTGATGGGAGGTTAACGGAGGGTTGATGGAGGTTAACGGACGGTTGATGGGAGGTTAACGGACGGTTGATGGGAGGTTAACGGAGGGTTGATGGAGGTTAACGGAGGGTTGATGGGAGGTTAACGGAGGGTTGATGGGAGGTTAACGGAGGGTTGATGGAGGTTAACGGACGGTTGATGGGAGGTTAACGGACGGTTGATGGGAGGTTAACGGAGGGTTGATGGGAGGTTAACGGAGGGTTGATGGGAGGTTAACGGACGGTTGATGGAGGTTAACGGACGGTTGATGGGAGGTTAACGGAGGGTTGATGGGAGGTTAACGGAGGGTTGATGGGAGGTTAACGGAGGGTTGATGGAGGTTAACGGACGGTTGATGGGAGGTTAACGGAGGGTTGATGGGAGGTTAACGGAGGGTTGATGGGAGGTTAACGGAGGGTTGATGGGAGGTTAACGGAGGGTTGATGGAGGTTAACGGACGGTTGATGGAGGTTAACGGACGGTTGATGGGAGGTTAACGGAGGGTTGATGGGAGGTTAACGGAGGGTTGATGGGAGGTTAACGGAGGGTTGATGGAGGTTAACGGACGGTTGATGGGAGGTTAACGGACGGTTGATGGGAGGTTAACGGAGGGTTGATGGAGGTTAACGGAGGGTTGATGGGAGGTTAACGGAGGGTTGATGGGAGGTTAACGGAGGGTTGATGGGAGGTTAACGGACAGTTGATGGGAGGTTAACGGAGGGTTGATGGAGGTTAACGGACGGTTGATGGGAGGTTAACGGAGGGTTGATGGGAGGTTAACGGAGGGTTGATGGGACGTTAACGGAGGGTTGATGGGAGGTTAATGGAGGATTGATGGAGGTTAATGGAAGGTTAATGGAGGGTTGATGGGACGTTAACAGAGGGTTAACGGAGGGTTGATGGGAGGTTAAGGGAGGGTTGATGGGACGTTAACAGAGGGTTAATGGAGGTTAACGGAGGGTTGATGGGAGGTTAAGGGAGGGTTGATGGGAGGTTAACAGAGGGTTAATGGAGGTTAACGGAGAGTTGATGGAGGTTAACGGAGGGTTGATGGGACGTTAACGGAGGGTTAACAGAGGGTTGATGGAAGGTTAACGGAGGGTTGATGGGAGGTTAATGGAAGGTTAATGGAGGGTTGATAGAGGGTTGATGGGATGTTAACAGAGGGTTAACGGAGGGTTGATGGGAGGTTAACAGAGGGTTAACAGAGGGTTGATGGGAGGTTAACAGAGGGTTAACAGAGGGTTGATGGGAGGTTAACGGAGGGTTAACAGAGGGTTGATGGGAGATTAACGGAGGGTTGATGGGACGTTAACGGAGGGTTAACAGAGGGTTGATGGAAGGTTAACGGAGGGTTGATGGGAGGTTAATGGAAGGTTAATGGAGGGTTGATGGGAGGTTAACAGAGGGTTAACAGAGGGTTGATGGGAGGTTAACAGAGGGTTAACAGAGGGTTGATGGGAGGTTAACGGAGGGTTGATGGGACGTTAACGGAGGGTTAACAGAGGGTTGATGGAAGGTTAACGGAGGGTTGATGGGAGGTTAATGGAAGGTAAATGGAGGGTTGATAGAGGGTTGATGGGATGTTAACAGAGGGTTAACGGAGAGTTGATGGGATGTTAACAGAGGGTTAACAGAGGGTTGATGGGAGGTTAACGGAGGGTTAACAGAGGGTTGATGGGACGTTAACAGAGGGTTAACGGAGGATTGATGGAGGTTAATGGAAGGTTAATGGAGGATTGATGGATGTTAATGGAAGGTTAATGGAGGGTTGATGGAGGTTAACGGAGGGTTAACAGAGGGTTGATGGGACGTTAACAGAGGGTTAACGGAGGATTGATGGAGGTTAATGGAAGGTTAATGGAGGATTGATGGAGGTTAATGGAAGGTTAATGGAGGGTTGATGGAGGTTAACGGAGGGTTAACGGAGGGTTGATGGGAGGTTAAGGGAGGGTTGATGGGAGGTTAACAGAGGGTTAATGGAGGGTTGATGGGATGTTAACAGAGGGTTAACGGAGGGTTGATGGGAGGTTAAGGGAGGGTTGATGGGAGGTTAACAGAGGGTTAATGGAGGGTTGATGGGATGTTAACAGAGGGTTAACGGAGGGTTGATGGGAGGTTAAGGGAGGGTTGATGGGGCGTTAACAGAGGGTTAACGGAGGGTTGATGGGAGGTTAAGGGAGGGTTGATGGGAGGTTAACAGAGGGTTAATGGAGGGTTGATGGGATGTTAACAGAGGGTTAACGGAGGGTTGATGGGAGGTTAACAGAGGGTTAACAGAGGGTTGATGGGAGGTTAACGGAGGGTTAACAGAGGGTTGATGGGAGGTTAACAGAGGGTTAACAGAGGGTTGATGGGAGGTTAACGGAGGGTTAACAGAGGGTTGATGGGAGGTTAACGGAGGGTTGATGGGACGTTAACGGAGGGTTAACAGAGGGTTGATGGGAGGTTAATGGAAGGTTAACAGAGGGTTGATGGGAGGTTAACGGAGGGTTGATGGGACGTTAACGGAGGGTTAACAGAGGGTTGATGGGAGGTTAACGGAGGGTTGATGGGACGTTAACGGAGGGTTAACAGAGGGTTGATGGAAGGTTAACGGAGGGTTGATGGGAGGTTAAGGGAGGGTTGATGGGAGGTTAACAGAGGGTTAATGGAGGGTTGATGGGATGTTAACAGAGGGTTAACGGAGGGTTGATGGGAGGTTAACAGAGGGTTAACGGAGGGTTGATGGGAGGTTAAGGGAGGGTTGATGGGAGGTTAACAGAGGGTTAATGGAGGGTTGATGGGATGTTAACAGAGGGTTAACGGAGGGTTGATGGGAGGTTAAGGGAGGGTTGATGGGAGGTTAAGGGAGGGTTGATGGGAGGTCAGGGGGGGCCTGGCAGCTCATTTTGGCTCCCTGCTGGTTGGTCCTTGTTGCTGCGTTCAAAGACATAATGTTAAACGTTCATCGGATATCCGTCCTCTAACTGTGTTTATGAACTGACTGACATTCCTGAACGCACCACGCTATCACCCAAAATGAACCCGACTTCAGCCTGTCTTCATGGTTTGTCCCGCATGTTGTGGTGACGTTCTCTGAACGTTGTAAGAGTGTTTAAAGCTTATGGGTTCTCGTCGCCAAAGACGATGTGTTCAGGTGACTCAGTAGTCTGTAAATGAACTTTAGTTTTTCTTTTTTACAATGTGTATTTGTATTTTGTATTTGTACACTGGCAAACAGCTGAGCAGATTAACATCCTAAAGTGACATCACAGAAGTCCTGACGTCATCACACGGAGTGTCTGTCTGACGTCATTAAAGTAAATGTAATCAAATAAACGTTTAAACTCTTATTTTGAAGGTTAGCCCTGCGACAGGCTGAACGGCATCCCGGGAATTTTATTCTGAAGGCTGTGACCGGAAGTGTCCGTGTGCGCGCCGTCGCCTTGACGTCAGCGCCTTGCCTGTGTACGGCAGCTCGCAGGGCTCAGTTCCGCCGCTCCGCCGCTCCTGCTGACGATGGGAGACGTTCTCTGCGAAGAGCTCGAGGATTTAGTTCATTTCTCAGTGACCGACCTGCCGGCACGAGGCTATGTCGTCATGGAGGAGATCCGACGTCAGGGGAAACTCTGTGATGTCACGCTCAAGGTGAGACGGACGGCGCGCGAGGCTAAAGTTAGCATGCTAAGAGCTAACAGCCGTACGATGCTAACTGAGCTAGCATCCGATTATTGCGATCAGCTGACAGCTCTGTGACGTCACAGGCCGCCACGTTAATTCAAGCTAACTCTGCAAACCGGAAACACCTGAGCCCTGCTGTCATGGTGACCAGTGAGTCCACGACTGGACTTCCGGTATTTTAAAGGACAGGTCCACATGTGACAGGTCCTGCTCCATGTCAGTGGCGTCCTGATGGTCTCAGGAGGGTCAGTGCTGGTCTCAGGTGGGTCAGTGCCGGTCTCAGGTGGGACAGTGATGATCTCAGGTGGGACAGTGATGATCTCAGGTAGGTCAGTGATGATCTCAGGTAGGTCAGTGGCGTCCTGGTGGTCTCAGGTGGGTCAGCGCTGGTCTCAGGTGGGTTAGTGCTGGTCTCAGGTAGGTCAGTGATGCTCTCGGGTGGGACAGTGATGGTCTCAGGTGGGTCAGTGATGGACTCAGGTAGGTCAGTGATGATCTCAGGTGGGTCAGTGATGATCTCAGGTAGGTCAGTGATGGTCTCAGGTAGGTCAGTGATGATCTCAGGTAGGTCAGTGATGTCCTGCTGGTCTCAGGTAGGTCAGTGATGGTCTCAGGTAGGTCAGTGATGATCTCAGGTAGGTCAGTGATGTCCTGCTGGTCTCAGGTAGGTCAGTGATGGTCTCAGGTAGGTCAGTGATGATCTCAGGTAGGTCAGTGATGTCCTGCTGGTCTCAGGTAGGTCAGTGATGGTCTCAGGTAGGTCAGTGATGGTCTCAGGTAGGTCAGTGATGATCTCAGGTAGGTCAGTGATGGTCTTAGGTAGGTCAGTGATGTCCTGCTGGTTTCAGGTGGGTCAGTGCCGGTCTCAGGTGGGACAGTGATGATCTCAGGTGGGACAGTGATGATCTCAGGTAGGTCAGTGATGATCTCAGGTAGGTCAGTGATGATCTCAGGTAGGTCAGTGGCGTCCTGATGGTCTCAGGTGGGTCAGCGCTGGTCTCAGTTGGGTTAGTGCTGGTCTCAGGTAGGTCAGTGATGCTCTCGGGTGGGACAGTGATGGTCTCAGGTGGGTCAGTGATGGTCTCAGGTAGGTCAGTGATGGACTCAGGTAGGTCAGTGATGATCTCAGGTGGGTCAGTGATGATCTCAGGTAGGTCAGTGATGATCTCAGGTAGGTCAGTGATGGTCTCAGGTAGGTCGGTGGCATCCTGCTGGTCTCAGGTAGGTCAGTGATGGTCTCAGGTAGGTCAGTGATGTCCTGCTGGTCTCAGGTAGGTCAGTGATGGTCTCAGGTAGGTCAGTGATGATCTCAGGTAGGTCAGTGATGATCTCAGGTAGGTCAGTGGCATCCTGCTGGTCTCAGGTAGGTCAGTGATGGTCTTAGGTAGGTCGGTGGCATCCTGCTGGTCTCAGGTAGGTCAGTGATGGTCTCAGGTAGGTCAGTGATGATCTCAGGTAGGTCAGTGGCATCCTGCTGGTCTCAGGTAGGTCAGTGATGGTCTCAGGTAGGTCAGTGATGATCTCAGGTAGGTCAGTGATGATCTCAGGTAGGTCAATGATGGTCTTAGGTAGGTCAATGATGGTCTTAGGTAGGTCAGTGATGTCCTGCTGGTTTCAGGTGGGTCAGTGCCGGTCTCAGGTGGGACAGTGATGATCTCAGGTGGGACAGTGATGATCTCAGGTAGGTCAGTGCCGTCCTGCTGGTCTCAGGTAGGTCAGTGATGGTCTCAGGTAGGTCAGTGATGGTCTCAGGTAGGTCAGTGATGATCTCAGGTAGGTCAATGATGGTCTTAGGTAGGTCAGTGATGTCCTGCTGGTTTCAGGTGGGTCAGTGCCGGTCTCAGGTGGGACAGTGATGATCTCAGGTGGGACAGTGATGATCTCAGGTAGGTCAGTGATGATCTCAGGTAGGTCAGTGGCGTCCTGATGGTCTCAGGTGGGTCAGCGCTGGTCTCAGGTGGGTTAGTGCTGGTCTCAGGTAGGTCAGTGATGCTCTCGGGTGGGACAGTGATGGTCTCAGGTGGGTCAGTGATGGTCTCAGGTAGGTCAGTGATGGACTCAGGTAGGTCAGTGATGATCTCAGGTGGGTCAGTGATGATCTCAGGTAGGTCAGTGATGATCTCAGGTAGGTCAGTGATGGTCTCAGGTAGGTCGGTGGCATCCTGCTGGTCTCAGGTAGGTCAGTGATGGTCTCAGGTAGGTCAGTGATGATCTCAGGTAGGTCAGTGATGTCCTGCTGGTCTCAGGTAGGTCAGTGATGGTCTCAGGTAGGTCAGTGATGATCTCAGGTAGGTCAGTGATGATCTCAGGTAGGTCAGTGGCATCCTGCTGGTCTCAGGTAGGTCAGTGATGGTCTCAGGTAGGTCAGTGATGATCTCAGGTAGGTCAGTGGCGTCCTGCTGGTCTCAGGTAGGTCAGTGATGGTCTCAGGTAGGTCAGTGATGGTCTCAGGTAGGTCAGTGATGATCTCAGGTAGGTCAGTGATGGTCTTAGGTAGGTCAGTGATGTCCTGCTGGTTTCAGGTGGGTCAGCAATGGTCTCAGGTAGGTCAGTGATGTCCTGCTGGTCTCAGGTGGGTCAGTGATGGTCTCATGTAGGTCAGTGATGGTCTCAGGTAGGTCAGTAATGATCTCAGGTAGGTCAGTGATGGTCTCAGGTAGGTCAGTGATGATCTCAGTTAGGTCAGTGATGGTCTTAGGTAGGTCAGTGATGTCCTGCTGGTTTCAGGTGGGTCAGTGCTGGTCTCAGGTAGGTCAGTGATGTCCTGCTGGTCTCAGGTTGGTTAGTGCTGGTCTCAGGTAGGTCAGTGATGGTCTCAGGTTGGTTAGTGCTGGTCTCAGGTAGGTCAGTGATGGTCTCAGGTAGGTCAGTGATGGTCTCAGGTAGGTCAGTGATGATCTCAGGTAGGTCAGTGATGATCTCAGTTAGGTCAGTGATGGTCTCAGGTGGGTCAGTGATGGTCTCAGGTAGGTCAGTGATGGTCTCAGGTAGGTCAGTGATGATCTCAGGTAGGTCAGTGCTGGTCTCAGGTGGGACAGTGATGGTCTCAGGTAGGTCAGTGATGGTCTCAGGTAGGTCAGTGATGATCTCAGTTAGGTCAGTGATGGTCTCAGGTAGGTCAGTGATGATCTCAGGTAGGTCAGTGATGATCTCAGTTAGGTCAGTGATGGTCTCAGGTAGGTCAGTGATGGTCTCAGGTGGGTCAGTGATGGTCTCAGGTAGGTCAGTGATGATCTCAGGTAGGTCAGTGCTGGTCTCAGGTGGGACAGTGATGGTCTCAGGTAGGTCAGTGAGGCTCTCAGGTGGGACAGTGCTGGTCTTAGGTAGGTCAGTGATGATCTCAGGTAGGTCAGTGATGATCTCAGGTGGGACAGTGATGGTCTCAGGTAGGTCAGTGCTGGTTTCAGGTGGGACAGTGATGCTCTCAGGTAGGTCAGTGCTGGTCTCAGGTGGGAAAGTGATGGTCTCAGGTAGGTCAGTGCTGGTCTCAGGTGGGACAGTGATGGTCTCAGGTGGGTCAGTGATGGTCTCAGGTGGGTCAGTGATGATCTCAGGTGGGACAGTGCTGGTCTCAGGTAGGTCAGTGATGGTCTCAGGTAGGTCAGTGATGATCTCAGGTAGGTCAGTGATGTCCTGCTGGTCTCAGGTAGGTCAGTGATGGTCTCAGGTAGGTCAGTGATGATCTCAGGTAGGTCAGTGGCATCCTGCTGGTCTCAGGTAGGTCAGTGATGGTCTCAGGTAGGTCAGTGATGGTCTCAGGTAGGTCAGTGATGGTCTCAGGTAGGTCAGTGATGATCTCAGGTAGGTCAGTGGCATCCTGCTGGTCTCAGGTAGGTCAGTGATGGTCTCAGGTAGGTCAGTGATTGTCTCAGGTAGGTCAGTGATGATCTCAGGTAGGTCAGTGCTGGTCTCAGGTAGGTCAGTGATGGTCTCAGGTAGGTCAGTGATGATCTCAGGTAGGTCAGTGATGGTCTCAGGTAGGTCAGTGATGATCTCAGGTAGGTCAGTGATGGTCTCAGGTAGGTCAGTGATGATCTCAGTTAGGTCAGTGATGGTCTTAGGTAGGTCAGTGATGTCCTGCTGGTCTCAGGTAGGTCAGTGATGGTCTCAGGTAGGTCAGTGATGGTCTCAGGTAGGTCAGTGATGATCTCAGGTAGGTCAGTGATGGTCTTAGGTAGGTCAGTGATGTCCTGCTGGTTTCAGGTGGGTCAGTGATGGTCTCATGTAGGTCAGTGATGGTCTCAGGTGGGTCAGTGATGGTCTCATGTAGGTCAGTGATGGTCTCACGTAGGTCAGTGATGGTCTCAGGTGGGACAGTGACATCCTGCTGGTCTCAGGTAGGTTCCTGTCGTCAGTGGTGGATTAATGAAGATAATTGACAGCTGGTTAATTGTCTTTGTGAGGATTACCTGCTGAGTCAGCCCCGGGGAGACAAACACCTGACCCAGTGAACACACTGCACTGTCAGGTGAGTTCACCTGTGTAATGCTCTGTCGTCCTCTCTGCAGGTCGGGGATCATAAGTTCAGCGCTCACCGGATCGTCCTGGCCGTCCATCCCGTATTTTCACGCCATGTTTACCAACGACATGGTAGAGTGTAAACAGGACGAGATCCTGATGCAGGGCATGGACCCCAGGTAACCTGAGACCAGTCTGAGACCAATCTGAGACCAAAGACCAGTGCGACACCAGTCTGAGACCAGTCTGAGACCAAAGAACAGTCTGAGACTAGTCTAAGACCAAAGACCAGTCTGAGACCAAAGAACAGTCTGAGACTAGTCTGAGACCAAAGACCAGTCTGAGACCAAAGACCAGTCTGAGACCAAAGAACAGTCTGAGACTAGTCTAAGAGCAAAGACCAGTCTGAGACCAGTCTGAGACCAAAGAACAGTCTGAGACTAGTCTGAGACCAAAGACCAGTCTGAGACCAAAGACCAGTCTGAGACCAGTCTGAGACCAAAGACCAGTCTGAGACCAGTCTGAGACCAAAGACCAGTCTGAGACCAGTCTGAGACCAAAGAACAGTCTGAGCCTAGTCTGAGACCAAAGACCAGTCTGAGACCAGTCTGAGACCAAAGACCAGTCTGAGACCAAAGACCAGTCTGAGACCAAAGACCAGTCTGAGACCAGTCTGAGACCAAAGACCAGTCTGAGACCAGTCTGAGACCAAAGACCAGTCTGAGACCAGTCTGAGACCAAAGACCAGTCTGAGACCAGTCTGAGACCAAAGACCAGTCTGAGACCAGTCTGAGACCAAAGACCAGTCTGAGACCAGTCTGAGACCAAAGACCAGTCTGACACCAGTCGGAGACCAAAGACCAGTCTGAGACCAAAGAACAGTCTGAGCCTAGTCTGAGACCAAAGACTAGTCTGAGACCAGTCTGAGACTAGTCTGAGACCAAAGACCAGTCTGAGACCAGTCTTAGACCAAAGAACAGTCTGAGACCAAAGACCAGTCTTAGACCAAAGATCAGTCTGAGACCAGCCTGAGACCTGACGTGTCTCACTTGTCTGACGTGTCTCACTTGTCTCACCTCTCTGACATGTCTCACCTTTCTCACCTCTCTGACCTGTCTCACCCCTTTTGCATGTCTCACTTGTCTCACCTCTCTGACCTGTCTCACCTCTCTGACCTGTCTCACCTCTCTGACATGTCTCACTTGTCTCACCTCTCTGACCTGTCTCACCTCTCTGATGTGTCTCACTTGTCTCACCTCTCTGACCTGTCTCACCTCTTTTGCATGTCTCACTTGTCTCACCTCTCTGACCCGTCTCACCTCTTTCACATTTCTCACCTGTCTCACCTCTCTGACCTGTCTCACCTCTCTGACGTGTCTCACTTGTCTCACCTCTCTGACCTGTCTCACATGTCTCACTTGTCTCACCTCTCTGACCTGTCTCACCTCTTTCGCATGTCTCACTTGTCTCACCTCTCTGACCTGTCTCACCTCTTTCATCTGACCTGTCTCACCTTCTGACCTGTCTCACCTCTCTGACCTTTCTGACCTTTCTGAGCTGTCTCACCTCTCTGAGCTGTCTCAGATATCTGACATGTCTCACCTCTGACCTGTCTCACTTGTCTCGCCTCTCTGACGTGTCTCACCTCTCTGACGTGTCTCATCTCTATGACCTGTCTCACCTCTCTGACATGTCTCACTTGTCTCACCTCTCGACATATCTCACTTGTCTCACCTCTCTCACATGTCTCACCTCTCTTACATGTCTCACTTGTCTCACCTCTCTGACCTGTCTCACCTCTCTGACCTGTCTCACCTGTGAGTCTTAGACCAAAGAACAGTCTGAGACTAGTCTTAGACCAAAGATCAGTCTGAGACCTGACTTGTCTCACCTCTCTGACATGTCTCACCTCTCTGATGTGTGTCACTTGTCTCACCTCTCTTACATGTCTCACCTCTCTGACGTGTCTCACCTCTCTAACATGTCTCACCTGTGTCTCACTTGTCTCACCTCTTTCACATGTCTCACTTGTCTCACCTCTTTGACCTGTCTCACCTCTCTGACATGTCTCACTTGTCTCACCTCTCTGACCTGTCTCACCTCTCTGATGTGTCTCACTTGTCTCACCTCTCTGACCTGTCTCACCTCTCTGATGTGTCTCACTTGTCTCACCTCTCTGACCTGTCTCACCTCTTTTGCATGTCTCACTTGTCTCACCTCTCTGACCCGTCTCACCTCTTTCACATTTCTCACCTGTCTCACCTCTCTGACCTGTCTCACCTCTCTGACGTGTCTCACTTGTCTCACCTCTCTGACCTGTCTCACATGTCTCACTTGTCTCACCTCTCTGACCTGTCTCACCTCTTTCGCATGTCTCACTTGTCTCACCTCTCTGACCTGTCTCACCTCTTTCATCTGACCTGTCTCACCTCTCTGACCTGTCTCACCTCTCTGACCTTTCTGACCTTTCTGAGCTGTCTCACCTCTCTGAGCTGTCTCAGATATCTGACATGTCTCACCTCTCTGACCTGTCTCACTTGTCTCGCCTCTCTGACGTGTCTCACCTCTCTGACGTGTCTCATCTCTATGACCTGTCTCACCTCTCTGACATGTCTCACTTGTCTCACCTCTCTGACATATCTCACTTGTCTCACCTCTCTCACATGTCTCACCTCTCTTACATGTCTCACTTGTCTCACCTCTCTGACCTGTCTCACCTCTCTGACCTGTCTCACCTGTGAGTCTTAGACCAAAGAACAGTCTGAGACTAGTCTTAGACCAAAGATCAGTCTGAGACCTGACTTGTCTCACCTCTCTGACATGTCTCACCTCTCTGATGTGTGTCACTTGTCTCACCTCTCTTACATGTCTCACCTCTCTGACGTGTCTCACCTCTCTAACATGTCTCACCTGTGTCTCACTTGTCTCACCTCTTTCACATGTCTCACTTGTCTCACCTCTTTGACCTGTCTCACCTCTCTGACATGTCTCACTTGTCTCACCTCTCTGACCTGTCTCACCTCTCTGATGTGTCTCACTTGTCTCACCTCTCTGACCTGTCTCACCTCTTTCGCATATCTCACTTGTCTCACCTCTCTGACCTGTCTCACCTCTTTCGCATGTCTTACTTGTCTCACCTCTCTGACCTGTCTCACCTCTTTCGCATGTCACTTGTCTCACCTCTCTGACCTGTCTCACCTCTTTCATCTGACCTGTCTCCCTCTTGACCTGTCTCACCTCTCTGACCTTTCTGACCTGTCTCACCTCTCGAGCTGTCTCAGATATCTGACTGTCTCACCTCTCTGACCTGTCTCACTTGTCTCGCCTCTCTGACCTGTCTCACCTCTCTGACCACTGTGAGTCTTAGACCAAAGAACAGTCTGAGACTAGTCTTAGACAAAGATCAGTCTGAGACCTGATTTGTCTCACCTCTCTGACATGTCTCACCTCTCTGATGTGTGTCACTTGTCTCACCTCTCTTACATGTCTCACCTCTCTGACGTGTCTCACTTGTCTCACCTCTCTAACATGTCTCACCTGTGTCTCACTTGTCTCACCTCTTTCACATGTCTCACTTGTCTCACCTCTCTGACCTGTCTCACCTCTCTGATGTGTCTCACTTGTCTCACCTCTCTGACCTGTCTCACTTGTCTCACCTCTCTAACATGTCTCACCTGTGTCTCAATTGTCTCACCTCTTTCACATGTCTCACTTGTCTCACCTCTTTGACCTGTCTCACCTCTATGACCTGTCTCACTTGTCTCACCTCTCTGATGTGTCTCACCTCTATGACCTGTCTCACCTCTCTGACAGTCTCACTTGTCTTACCTCTCTGATGTGTCTCACCTCTATGACCTGTCTCACTTGTCTCACCTCTCTGATGTGTCTCACCTCTATGACCTGTCACACCTCTCTGACCTGTCTCACTTGTCTCACCTCTCTAACATGTCTCACCTGTGTCTCACTTGTCTCACCTCTTTCACATGTCTCACTTGTCTCACCTCTTTGACCTGTCTCACCTCTCTGATGTGTCTCACTTGTCTCACCTCTCTGACCTGTCTCACCTCTTTCGCATATCTCACTTGTCTCACCTCTCTGACCTGTCTCACCTCTTTCACATGTCTCACTTGTCTCACCTCTCTGACCTGTCTCACCTCTCTGACGTGTCTCACTTGTCTCACCTCTCTCACATGTCTCACTTGTCTTACCTCTCTGACCTGTCTCACCTCTTTCGCATGTCTCACTTGTCTCACCTCTCTGTCCTGTCTCACCTCTTTCGCATGTCTCACTTGTCTCACCTCTCTGACCTGTCTCACCTCTTTCACATGTCTCACTTGTCTCACCTCTCTGACCTGTCTCACCTCTCTGACGTGTCTCACTTGTCTCACCTCTCTCACATGTCTCACTTGTCTTACCTCTCTGACCTGTCTCACCTCTTTCGCATGTCTCACTTGTCTCACCTCTCTGACCTGTCTCACCTCTTTCATCTGACCTGTCTGACCTGTCTCACCTCTCTGACCTGTCTCACCTCTCTGACGTGTCTCACTTGTCATACCTGTGTCTCACGTGTCTCACCTCTATGACCTGTCTCACCTCTCTGACGTGTCTCACTTGTCTCACCTCTCTGACTTGTCTCACCTCTCTGACCTGTCTCACTTGTCTCACCTCTCTGACTTGTCTCACTTGTCTCGCCTCTCTGACCTGTCTCACCTCTCTGAGCTGTCTCAGGTATCTGACATGTCTCACCTCTCTGACCTGTCTCACTATCTTACGTTTCTGACCTGTCTCACACCTCTCTGAGCTGTCTTACATTTCTGACGTCTCACCTCTCTGACCTGTCTCACTATCTTACGTTTCTGACCTGTCTCACCTCTCTGAGCTGTCTCACATGTCTTACCTTTCTGACCTGTCTCACCTCTGAGCTGTCTCACTTGTCTTACCTCTCTGATGTGTCTCACCTCTATGACCTGTCTCACTTGTCTCACCTCTCTGATGTGTCTCACCTCTATGACCTGTCACACCTCTCTGACGTGTCTCACATGTCTCACCTCTCTGATGTGTCTCACCTCTATGACCTGTCCACCTCTCTGACATGTCTCACTTGTCTCACCTGTGTCTCACTTGTCTCACCTCTCTGACCTGTCTCACCTCTCTAACGTGTCTCACCTCTCTGACCTGTCTCACATGTCTCACTTGTCTCACCTCTCTGACCTGTCTCACCTCTCTCACATGTCTCACTTGTCTCGCCTCTCTGACCTGTCTCACCTCTCTGACCTGTCTCACCTCTCTGACCTGTCTCACCTCTCTGACGTGTCTCACTTGTCTCACCTCTCTGACCTGTCTCACTTGTCTCACCTCTCTTACATGTCTCACTTGTCTGACCTGTCTGACCTGTGTCTCACTTGTCTCACCTCTCTGACATGTCTCACCCTCTGACCTGTCTCACATGTCTCACTTCTCACCTCTCTGACCTGTCTCACCTTTCTGACGTGTCTCACTTGTCTCACCTCTCTGACATGTCTCACTTGTCTTACCTGTGTCTCACTTGTCTCGCCTCTCTGACGTTTCTCACCTCTATGACCTGTCTCACCTCTATGACCTGTCTCACTTGTCTCACCTCTCTGATGTGTCTCACCTCTATGACCTGTCTCACCTCTCTGACATGTCTCACTTGTCTTACCTCTCTGATGTGTCTCACCTCTATGACCTGTCTCACTTGTCTCACCTCTCTGATGTGTCTCACCTCTATGACCTGTCACACCTCTCTGACCTGTCTCACTTGTCTCACCTCTCTAACATGTCTCACCTGTGTCTCACTTGTCTCACCTCTTTCACATGTCTCACTTGTCTCACCTCTTTGACCTGTCTCACCTCTCTGATGTGTCTCACTTGTCTCACCTCTCTGACCTGTCTCTTTCGCATATCTCACTTGTCTCACCTCTCTGACTGTCTCACTCTTTCACATGTCTCACTTGTCTCACCTCTCTGACCTGTCTCACCTCTCTGACGTGTCTCACTTGTCTCACCTCTCTCACATGTCTCACTTGTCTTACCTCTCTGACCTGTCTCACTCTTTCGCATGTCTCACTTGTCTCACCTCTCTGTCCTGTCTCACCTCTTTCGCATGTCTCACTTGTCTCACCTCTGACCTGTCTCACCTCTTTCACATGTCTCACTTGTCTCACCTCTCTGACCTGTCTCACTCTCGACGTGTCTCACTTGTCTCACCTCTCTCACATGTATCACTTGTCTCACCTCTCTGACCTGTCTCACCTCTTCGCATGTCTCACTTGTCTCACCTCCTGACCGTCTCACCTCTTTCATGACCTGTCTGACCTGTCTCACTCTCTGACCTGTCTCACTCTCTGACGTGTCTCACTTGTCATACCTGTGTCTCACGTGTCTCACGTGTCTACCTCTATGACCTGTCTCACCTCTGACGTGTCTCATTGTCTCACCCTCTGACTTGTCTCACCTCTCTGACCTGTCTCACTTGTCTCACCTCTGACTTGTCTCACTGTCTCGCCTCTCTGACCTGTACCTCTCTGAGCTGTCTCAGGTATCTGACATGTCTCATCTGACCTGTCTCACTATTACTTTCTGACCTGTCTCACCTCTCTGAGCTGTCTTACATTTCTGACCTGTCTCACCTCTCTGACCTGTCTCACTATCTTACGTTTCTGACCTGTCTCACCTCTCTGAGCTGTCTCACATGTCTTACCTTTCTGACCTGTCTCACCTCTCTGAGCTGTCTCACTTGTCTTACCTCTCTGATGTGTCTCACCTCTATGACCTGTCTCACTTGTCTCACCTCTCTGATGTGTCTCACCTCTATGACCTGTCACACCTCTCTGACGTGTCTCACATGTCTCACCTCTCTGATGTGTCTCACCTCTATGACCTGTCTCACCTCTCTGACATGTCTCACTTGTCTCACCTGTGTCTCACTTGTCTCACCTCTCTGACCTGTCTCACCTCTCTAACGTGTCTCACCTCTCTGACCTGTCTCACATGTCTCACTTGTCTCACCTCTCTGACCTGTCTCACCTCTCTCACATGTCTCACTTGTCTCGCCTCTCTGACCTGTCTCACCTCTCTGACCTGTCTCACCTCTCTGACGTGTCTCACTTGTCTCACCTCTCTGACCTGTCTCACTTGTCTCACCTCTCTTACATGTCTCACTTGTCTGACCTGTCTGACCTGTGTCTCACTTGTCTCACCTCTCTGACATGTCTCACCTCTCTGACCTGTCTCACATGTCTCACTTGTCTCACCTCTCTGACCTGTCTCACCTTTCTGACGTGTCTCACTTGTCTCACCTCTCTGACATGTCTCACTTGTCTTACCTGTGTCTCACTTGTCTCGCCTCTCTGACGTTTCTCACCTCTATGACCTGTCTCACCTCTCTGACATGTCTCACTTGTCTCACCTCTCTGACCTGTCTCACCTCTCTCACATGTCTCACTTGTCTTACCTCTCTGAACGGTCTCACCTCTCTGACGTGCTCACTTGTCTCGCCTCTCCGACCTTTCTGACCTGTCTCACCTCTCTGAGCTGTCTCAGATATCTGACATGTCTCACCCATCTGACCTGTCTGTCTGCAGTGCTCTTGAGGCTCTCATAAACTTTGCGTACAGCGGCCACGTTGCGATCGACCAGCAGAACGTGCAGTCTCTCCTGATTGGCTCGAGCTTCCTGCAGCTGCAGAACGTTAAAGACGCCTGCTGCTCCTTCCTGCAGGAGAGGTGAGACGACACCACACATGCTCAGTCTGCTCCGACTCAGTGTCCACCATCAATGATTTTACCGTCACAAACCTTCTGAAGACCGAGCTCTTCAGAGGGGACGTGATAAGACACTGAACTTGGCGCTAACGCATCCTCATCACTCGTCTGTCTCCCTGTCTGTCTTCCTGTCTGTCTCCCTGTCTGTCTCTCAGGTTACATCCGAAGAACTGTCTTGGTGTGCGTCAGTTTGCAGAGACGATGATGTGTACGACTCTGTACGACTCAGCCAGCAGCTTCCTCCATCAGCACTTTGTGGAGGTGTCGGTGTCCGAGGAGTTCCTGGGTCTGAGGACGGAGGAGGTTCTGGAGCTGGTCGGCTGTGATGAGCTCAACATCAAAGCAGAGGAACAGGTGAGACACCTCACCTAAGCACAGGACAGTACCTGTGCAGGTGTTTGAGGTGTGTTGTACCTGTGCTGTACCTGTGCAGGTGTTTGTGTTGTGTTGTACCTGTGCTGTACCCATGCAGGTGTTTGAGGTGTGTTGTACCTGTGCTGTACCCATGCAGGTGTTTGTGTTGTGTTGTACCTGTGCTGTACCCATGCAGGTGTTTGTGTTGTGTTGTACCTGTGCTGTACCCATGCAGGTGTTTGAGGTGTGTTGTACCTGTGCTGTACCCGTGCAGGTGTTTGTGTTGTGTTGTACCTGTGCTGTACCCATGCAGGTGTTTGAGGTGTGTTGTACCTGTGCTGTACCCATGCAGGTGTTTGAGTTGTGTTGTACCTGTGCTGTACCTGTGCAGGTGTTTGAAGCTGTGCTGGCCTGGGTTCATCATGACCGAGATCGAAGGGAGTCTCTGCTGCCAGAGCTTCTGTCGAAGATCAGACTTCCTCTGTGTCGACCTCAGTTCCTGTCAGACCGAGTTCAGCAGGATGAGCTTGTACGCTGCTGTCATAAATGCAGGTGAGAAAACAAAACTCTGGACTCTGGACTCTTGACTCTGGACACCTAACTCTGGACTCTTGACTCTGGACTCTGGACTCTTGACTCTTGACTCTGGACTCTGGACACTTGATTCTGGACACTTGACTCTGGACACTTGACTCTGGACTTGACTCTGGACACTTGACTCTGGACACTTGACTCTGGACACTTGACTCTGGACTCTTGACTCTTGACACTTGACTCTGGACTCTTGACTCTGGACTCTTGACTCTTGACACTTGACTCTGGACTCTTGACACTTGACACTTGACTCTGGACACTTGACTCTGGACACTTGACTCTGGACACTTGACTCTGGACTCTTGACTCTGGACTCTTGACTCTGGACTCTGGACACTTGACTCTGGACTCTTGACTCTGGACTCTTGACACTTGACTCTGGACTCTGGACTCTTGACACTGGACTCTGGACACTTGACTCTGGACTCTTGACACTTGACACTTGACTCTGGACTCTGGACACTTGTCTCTGGACTCTTGACACTTGACACTTAACTCTGGACTCTGGACACTTGTCTCTGGACTCTTGACACTTGACACTTGACTCTGGACACTTGACTCTGGACACTTGACTCTGGACACTTGACTCTGGACTCTTGACTCTGGACTCTTGACTCTGGACTCTGGACACTTGACTCTGGACTCTTGACTCTGGACTCTTGACACTTGACTCTGGACTCTGGACTCTTGACACTGGACTCTGGACACTTGACTCTGGACTCTTGACACTTGACTCTGGACTCTGGACACTTGTCTCTGGACTCTTGACACTTGACACTTGACTCTGGACTCTTGACTCTGGACTCTGGACTCTGGACACTTGACACTTGACTCTGGACTCTGGGCACTTGACTCTGGACTCTTGACTCTTGACTCTTGACACTTGACACTTGACTCTGGACTCTTGACTCTGGACACTTGACTCTGGACACTTGACTCTGGACTCTGGACACTTGACTCTGGACTCTGGACTCTTGACACTTGACACTTGCCTCTGGACTCTGGACACTTGACTCTGGACTCTGGACACCTGACTCTTGACTCTGGACTCTGGACACTTGACTCTGGACTCTGGACACTGGACTCTGGACACTTGACTCTGGACTCTGGACACTGGACTCTGGACACTTGACTCTGGACTCTGGACACCTGACTCTTGACTCTGGACTCTGGACACTTGACTCTGGACTCTGGACACTGGACTCTGGACACTTGACTCTGGACTCTGGACACTGGACACTTGACTCTGGACTCTGGACACTTGACTCTGGACACCTGACTCTTGACACCTGACTCTTGACTCTGGACACTTGACTCTGGACACCTGACTCTGGACTCTGGACACTCGACTCTGGACTCTTGACACCTGACTCTGGATACTTGACTCTGGACTCTTGACACTTGACTCTGGACTCTGGACTCTTGACACTTGACTCTGGACACTTGACTCTTGACACGTGACTCTTGACTCTGGACACTTGACTCTGGACACTTGACTCTTGACACGTGACTCTTGACTCTGGACACCTGACTCTTGACTCTGGACACCTGACTCTTGACTCTGGACTCTGGACATTTGACTCTGGACATTTGACTCTTGACTCTGACTGTGCTGTGCTTCCTGTCAGAGATTTGGTGGATGAAGCCAAAGATTTCCACCTGATGCCGGAGCGTCGCCCTCACCTGCCGGCCTTCAAGACCAGACAGAGGTGCTGCACCTCCATCACAGGACTCATCTACGCTGTGGGGGGACTCAATAGCTCAGGTCTGTCTGCCCACACCAGTTTGTCTATAGCTCAGGGATTTTTGTTATGAAAAACTGTACAGACTTTTAATTTGTAGGGGAGACAATGTGATGTCACTGCCTGTATTTGATTGGTCCTCAGGTGATTCATTAAATGTGGTCGAAGTGTTCGATCCGAATGGGAACATCTGGGAGCGCTGTCAGCCAATGAGGACGGCTCGCAGCAGAGTGGGTGTGGCTGTCATTAACGGGCTGCTGTACGCTATTGGAGGATACGACGGCCAATCACGGCTCAGCACTGTGGAAGTTTACAACCCGGAGACAGACAGCTGGACACGTGTGTCAAGCATGAACAGCCAACGCAGGTTAATACACTGACCAATATACAAATCAATACACTTATCAATACCCTCATCAGTACTCATCAATACACTGTTGTGTTGTCCTCAGCGCCATGGGAACGGTTGTGACTGATGGGCACATCTATGTGTGCGGCGGCTATGACGGAAAATCATCTCTGAACTCTGTGGAGTGTTACTCTCCAGAGACTGACAGGTGAGAGTGACACACCATCAGTGACTGACCAATAACAATCAGCAGGTCAGGTAGCTTCATCCATGTGTCGTACCTGCTGTAGGTGGACGTTGGTGACCGACATGAGTGCGAGCGCAGCGGCGGCCGGTGTGACGGTTGTTGACGGAGCATCTTTGTGTCTGGCGGCCATGACGGTTACAGATCTTCAACACGGTCAGTTATTAGTCGTTTTCACGGCGACGATCAGAAAAGTTGAATGTTATTAATAAAGATATTATTAATGATTATTGATTAGGTCGTTCCTCCTCCGTCCTGCAGGTGGAGTACTAAACACCCCACACAAAACGCTGGCACCCGGCGGCAGCCATGATGAACAAGCGCTGCCGTCATGGGGCTGCGGCATCGGCAGTCACATGTACGTGACGGGCGGTTACGATGGCTCGGGCTTCCTGAGCGGGGCGGAGGTGTTCAGCTCGGTGTCGGGTCAGTGGAGCCTCCTGGTGGCCATGAACACGCGGCGCAGCAGAGTGTCGCTGGTTTCCACATCGGGACGCCTGTACGCGGTGGGTGGCTACGACGGACAGTCCAACCTGAGCTCCGTGGAGATGTACAACCCCGACACCAACCGCTGGACCTTCAGGGCTCCCATGGTCTGCCACGAGGGGGGGGTCGGGGTCGGCTGCATCCCACTGCAGCCCGCCTAAACCTTCAATGAAAGGCTGAGGATTAATGCGTTACTGAGGGCCGCGGCCGAGCGTTGGAGGCGGTGCTCTCCGCTGGCATTCACTGAGCTTTATTGGTACGACGGCCGGGCTCAGACCTGCACACTGACGCCAGGCCTGTGGGATTGTGGGTAAAATCTGTAGAGCTAGCCATTGTGCTGTTATCGGATGGATGATTCATCATTAATGTTGATTTTATACTTGATTGACTCGACTGACAGGAAGTGACCTCGTCTCCAAACGAAGCTGCTGAAACAGGACGAGCCGTGATCGACAGACAGGAAGTGACCTCATGCGACACGAGACAGACCCTGCAGCGCCCCCGACAGGCTGCACAGTGCACTACAGGCTGCTTCACTTCACTTCCTCATTAACTTTCCTCCTCGTTTCTTAAATGTTTTTCCTAAATGTTGCTAATCTAATACATGCAAACACTGGGCCCATTAAGAACCAATCAGGTGCTGTTCTTTACAGTCACATGCTCACATGTAGCACCATTAGCTGTTAGCTTCTGTTAGCTCCTGTTAGGAAAACCTATTTTCTGATTTCTGTGGATTCGTGACGTTTACTGTGGATGACATCAGAGATGATGACATGTACAGGAAGTGATGTCACACTGAATGATGCGTTCACTCTGAGGAGGAGGAGCTTCCTGCTGTGTCTTTTAGCTCTCCGGTGCCCCCCTGAGGATGCTCAGTGTCAGTCCAGATCCTGAATTGTCAGCAGGGTCAGACGAGTCCTGAGCCAGGTCTCAGCTCAGTGAAGCAGTGGTATGTCCTGAAGGGAGCGCTGGAGGACCAATGAAAAGGTTCCTGATTGATGAACTTTGATTGATTATTGATTTTGGACATCCTGAACTGTTTGATCGACCTCGTTAGTTTGGTGGTAATTCTAATCAACAGTGACATCACAGTGACATCACAGGAATGAATAATTACTGTTGTATGAACAGTATGTTTCATTTTCAGTGTGATTGATTTATTTTGTGGATCATTAAATTGCTGCTGACTCGACATGTCGTCAATAGCAGACGTCAGGCACGTGTGTGTGTGAATAATAATTATACTAAACGATGTGAAATCAGGTTTTTGTTGAGTGAGTTTGTGACTCATCTCAAAGTTTTTAACTAACTTAGTTAATTTGCTACCCAAGAAGTTTGTGATGTCTTTTCAGTCCAGATCCAGAATCAGAACCAGGTTTTACAGAAGCAGTTCTGACAGAGATAACCTTCAAACATTTGTATTACTTTATTTTCTAGTTCAATCAGCGGAAATTTAAACAAACACTGAAATATAAATAATCCTCAGTGATTTCATCACTTTGATCACATGATACCTGCTATGATGTCATCCCTCCAGAAGAAAACAGGTAAGAGCACCTGTAGTCAACTGGTTTATTATGACAGGAGGCCAAAGGTCATGGTGCGTTCAGGTTAATTGACATAATTTATGTTAAGTTTACATCATTAATGTCGGAGTTATTTCAATGTGTGCACAAAGGCTTGGCCAGCAGGAGGCACTAGGGTGCTTTTCTGTCTAACCTACAGGTAGCTCAGGTACAACAAGGCACAGGGAAGAAGAAATCTTTTTGACTGCCACGCTGTGATTGTGTTGTACTGGTGGATTGGAAAGTTTATGGAGATAAAATTACGCCTTGATTGTTGGAAACCACGAGTCGTATGAAATAAATCATAACATCACTGAGAAGAAAAGGCTAGGTCTGTTTTGTTTCTAGACTAACTCAAGTGGCCACGGTAAAGTTTACCCTTCATACCTGTGCAGCCCTTAGTTTAGTTAATCCTGATACTAGTTAGTTAATATTGACATGATTTATGTTAATCCTGACACTAGTTAGTTAATATTGACATGATTTATGTTAATCCTGACACTAGTTAGTTAATATTGACATGATTTATGTTAATCCTGATACTAGTTAGTTAATATTGACATAATTTATGTTAATCCTGATACTAGTTAGTTATTATTGACATGATTTATGTTAATCCTGATACTAGTTAGTTAATATTGACATAATTTATGTTAATCCTGATACTAGTTAGTTAATATTGACATGATTTATGTTAATCCTGACACTAGTTAGTTAATATTGACATAATTTATGTTAATCCTGATACTAGTTAGTTAATATTGACATAATTTATGTTAATCCTGACACTAGTTAGTTAATATTGACATGATTTATGTTAATCCTGACACTAGTTAGTTAATATTGACATGATTTATGTTAATCCTGATACTAGTTAGTTAATATTGACATAATTTATGTTAATCCTGACACTAGTTAGTTAATATTGACATGATTTATGTTAATCCTGATACTAGTTAGTTAATATTGACATAATTTATGTTAATCCTGATACTAGTTAGTTAATATTGACATGATTTATGTTAATCCTGATACTAGTTAGTTAATATTGACATAATTTATGTTAATCCTGACACTAGTTAGTTAATATTGACATAATTTATGTTAATCCTGACACTAGTTAGTTAATATTGACATGATTTATGTTAATCCTGACACTAGTTAGTTAATATTGACATAATTTATGTTAATCCTGATACTAGTTAGTTAATATTGACATAATTTATGTTAATCCTGACACTAGTTAGTTAATATTGACATGATTTATGTTAATCCTGATACTAGTTAGTTAATATTGACATAATTTATGTTAATCCTGATACTAGTTAGTTAATATTGACATAATTTATGTTAATCCTGATACTAGTTAGTTATTATTGACATGATTTACGTTCATCCTGGTACTAGTTAGTTAATATTGACATAATTTATGTTAATCCTGATACTAGTTAGTTAATATTGACATAATTTATGTTAATCCTGATACTAGTTAGTTAATATTGACATGATTTATGTTAATCCTGACACTAGTTAGTTAATATTGACATAATTTATGTTAATCCTGATACTAGTTAGTTAATATTGACATAATTTATGTTAATCCTGATACTAGTTAGTTAATATTGACATGATTTACGTTCATCCTGGTACTAGTTAGTTAATATTGACATAATTTATGTTAATCCTGATACTAGTTAGTTAATATTGACATGATTTATGTTAATCCTGACACTAGTTAGTTAATATTGACATAATTTATGTTAATCCTGATACTAGTTATTGTTAATCTTGACATAATTTATGTTAATCCTGATACTAGTTAGTTAATATTGACATGATTTATGTTAATCCTGACACTAGTTAGTTAATATTGACATAATTTATGTTAATCCTGATACTAGTTAGTTAATATTGACATGATTTATGTTAATCCTGACACTAGTTAGTTAATATTGACATGATTTATGTTAATCCTGACACTAGTTAATTATTATTGACATAATTTATGTTAATCCTGACACTAGTTAATTATTATTGACATAATTTATGTTAATCCTGACACTAGTTAGTTAATATTGACATAATTTATGTTAATCCTGATACTAGTTAGTTAATATTGACATGATTTATGTTAATCCTGACACTAGTTAGTTAATATTGACATGATTTATGTTAATCCTGATACTAGTTGGTTAATATTGACATAATTTATGTTAATCCTGACACTAGTTAGTTAATATTGACATGATTTATGTTAATCCTGACACTAGTTAGTTAATATTGACATGATTTATGTTAATCCTGATACTAGTTGGTTAATATTGACATGATTTATGTTAATCCTGACACTAGTTAATTAATATTGACATGATTTATGTTAATCCTGACACTAGTTATTGTTAATCTTGACATAAACTGTGTTAGTCTTGATAGAATAACTCGTCCTCTTGACATAGCATCTTCAATCTTTATTTAGTATCATACAATCTGACATAATGTCTAATAATCTTGACCAAACAAATGCTTGATGAATCCAAAATCAGAATTCTCTATAGTGTGGCTCAAAGGCCCGGTTCAGGTGCGGTCCTCAGGTGTTCTGGAGCAGGTTTACCTGACTCATCGCATTCCCATTCAGCGGTTTTATCATCAGCTCAGATTCAGATCACATGATCGACATCACGACCAACACATAGCGTTGAGTTTGGTTCACTGTGGACTTCCTGCTGCAGGTCCTCATCATCATTCACACCTGCACACTTCACCAGATAGGAAATCTCCCAGCAGAGAACAGTTCAACCTCACATAGTCCACGTTTATCTGAGTAAACACAAACATCAGGTTTCTGCTGGACTACAGGCTGCTCCTCAGGTCCTTCACTGGGATCACTGTCCTGGAGGTCCTGGAGGTCTTGGAAAGTCGGCCCTAGGGTCTGGAGCAGCTCCCTCAGGCTCTGGATGCAGACCTGGACACCTGGACAGGTAAGTTAATCATTCTTCTCACAGTGATTTAAAGTGTTGGAATTAAACTTTACAAAGCAGATGTTTGATGATAGATCAGCTGACTTCACATTAGCCGACTTAATTTCTCATAATCTTGATTTAGTCCTTCAAACCTGTGTTTAACATCCTGACATAGTGACATGAATCTGGTTCTGGTTCTTTGGGTGACTCACAGTGCCTCGGTGGGCTGGAAGCGGCTCTCCTCCCCGTCCAGGATCCCATGGTACATGCTGATCTCCTGCTCCAGGCGCTGCTTGTTGCTCATCAGTGTGTCGTAGTTGCGGCGCTGCTGTTCAATCTCACTACGCACGTCGCCCAGCTCTGCCTCCAGTTTGGATACCACTGAGCCCAGGTTCTGCAGCTCCACGCCGTGCCAGTGTCGGGCATCGCTCAGGGAGTTCTCCAGACCTCGCTTCTGCAGGATGACAACAGAAACGTAATGACCCGTCATTGATTGGACTTGTGGTCTGGTTATCATCACCATGCGGGTCTCACCAGCGCCCTGATGGACTCAGTCTCTGCCTGCAGACTCTGGATCTTACAGCCGGTGTCGTTACATTCGGCCTTCAGTGCCTCCACCTGCTCCTCCTCAGGACTCAGTCTGCTCCCACACTGCGTCTCCTGCAGTGACACACATCAAACACACCTGAAAGGAACAGTCCGACACCTGAGGACACCTGCACAGATGAGACATCCTCACCTTACACTCCAGGTAGACGTCACTCTCGGCTCGGTTCTTCTCCGTCACCTTCTCCCAGTGGCTCCTGATGTAGGCCAGAATCTGGTCCAGACTGGTCTCTATGGGAGCGTCAAGTTCGTCCACTTCACGCCCTGCTAGCTGATCGTAGAGGACTCGCACATCCTGTGAGGACAGGAAGTAGATAGGTCACATGACCATGTACTGATCAGACACGTGCAGACTCAGCAGAGTCTAATTATACATTAATTAAGTTCAATTAAATTAAATTATTTAAAAAAAATAATGTATGAGGAAGTTTAACCAACAATTATTTCATCATATTATCAGAGCCGCCTGAGTCTGTCTGATGGCGTCTGTTAACATGTGTTCTGATCAGACCTGCTCGTGGTTCTGATCCAGACTGCGGAGTTCAGCTCTCATGTTCTCCATCTGCTCCTCCAGCTCCACCTTCGTCAGCTCTGCGTCGTCGATCACTTTGAACAGCGAGCTGATCTCTTCCTGCACGGCCTTCCTGAACGGCTGCTCGTCCTCGTACCTGCAGGACCAAGCTCAGGTGAGGTTTAACTTAGACCGGGTCTAACTAAGGGTCTAACTTAGACCGGGTCTAACCGACCTGTCCTTGAAGTCCTTGGCGTTGGCCTGAACGTTCTCCGTCTGCAGGATCAGACGAGCGTTGTCCAGGATGGCTTCACTGACCTGCAGGAAACGCAAGAAATCAGAGAACAAGTGGGCGTCAGTGGAAAGTAACTAAGTACATTTACTCCAGTACTTCAGTCCAGTTTTGCAGTACCTGTACTCGAGTTAGTCGAGTATACAGGTTAGACTTCCCTCCACCCGTCCTCACCTGTGCTCACCTGTCTGTAGACGTCCTCCATCCCTCCTGAGGGGTCCCCAAGCTCCGGCGCTGGATGCCTTGCGGTCCAGACTCAGTCGGATCTGGTCCTCCAGCTGCTGGTTCAGGTCTTCCAGAGCTCTCACTTTGTCTCTGTACTCCATCAGGGAGCTGTTCAGACCGGCTGACGTTGTGCCGTGACCCGCCGCCCCATGCCCGGCACGAGGCAGCACAGGGGCCGTGCTGCTCCTCAGTCCCTGCAGGAACACGCTGCTGATGCCCAGGACGCGTTGGGACACTCGTGTCCCCAGGCAGGACGCCCCGCCCATTGGGGGGGCAGAGCCCACGAAGACGCCACGAGGTGCGGCCGCGCTGGCTGAGCTGATCCTCCTGCTGGAGGCGGCGGCGGGGCGCTCGGAGGACGGCTGTCCCAGGAAAGATGAGCGGCGTCGGGGCAGAGGCATGATGCTGCAGCTCAATGTCAAACCACTCAGAGCCGCTCGGGCCCGGCTTTATGGAGGACGAGGCGCTCTGGAAACAACACGGCCGCTTTGTTAGGAGCTGCTGCTGCCTGAACAAACAGCTGATCAGCTGATCACTGCTGAGTCAGCATGGGAAGAGTCCTGAACACCACACCACACACACACACACACACACACACACACACACACACACACACACACACACACACTATGACAACAGTCTCAACCTTTCCCCTGACGTCGCCATGACAACAAACCGTTTCAGGTGGTTTACAGAGCAGGAAGTGATGACGGTCGAATTTCCCAACAGCCACCAGGAGTTCATCAGGTGTCAGTCTGTGGTTTCATATTTCACGTCATCAGATGAGACGGAAACAAACAAAGGAGAAGTGAAGACAGACAGACAGACAGAACAGACGACAGACAGACAGACAGACAAGACAGACAGACAGACAGACAGACAGACAGACAGCTGATCGTAGCCTTGTGGATTTTATATGAAGTTTATTTCAAGAGTTTGTTCAGAGAAGCCCAACAAGTTAAGAACCAGAACCAGCTGTTACAGATGGTCTTACATCATCTTACAGCTCCAGCTGATCAAGAGACGATCAGATGAGAACCATGCAATTAAAACACAAACAGGAAATGAAGAAACCAGACTGAATCATCAACTTCCTGTTTTTCACACTCGCACAAAAACATCTAGAGAAATATGTTAGCATCTGTTAGCATCTACTAGAATCTGTTAGCATGTACTAGCATCTGTTAGCATCTACTAGCATCTGTTAGCATCTTCTAGCATCTACTAGCATCTGTTAGCATCTACTAGCATCTGTTAGCATCTACTAGCATCTACTAGCATCTGTTAGCATCTACTAGCATCTGTTAGCATCTACTAGCATATGTTAGCATCTGTTAGCATCTACTAGCATCTGTTAGCATTTACTAGCATCTGTTAGCATCTACTAGCATCTACTAGCATCTGTTAGCATCTACTAGCATCTGTTAGCATCTGTTAGCATTTACTAGCATCTGTTAGCATCTGTTAGCATCTACTAGCATCTGTTAGCATCTACTAGCATCTGTTAGCATCTACTAGCATCTGTTAGCATCTATTAGCATCTGTTAGCATATACTAGCATCGGTTAGCATTTACTAACATCTGTTAGCATCTGTTAGCATCTACTATCTTCTGTTAGCATTTACTAACATCTGTTAGCATCTACTAGCATCTGTTAGCATCTACTAGCATCTGTTAGCATCTACTAGCATCTACTAGCATCTGTTAGCATCTACTAGCATCTGTTAGCATCTACTAACTGCCGTTGCTTACCCGTTGTGATGCGTTTCCTGTTCAAGCAGGATGATGAAACACAGTGAACATGTGAGGAAATCAAAGAGGTCACATGAACAATAACAGCAGCTAAATTTCACAGTTTAATCACGAAAGCGCTTCACATTCAGTTTAGGAAAGTCCTGGAAAAAAGTCTGAAGATGATACATTCAAGGCCTTAAAAGTTAAAAGTTCCTTCAGGTGAGTTAACAAAGGAGTGATGACGTCATCTGCTGACATCACAAACAGGAAGTTGCAGTGGTTGGTGTCTCTACAGCGACAGCGCCTGTGAGGTGTCGCTGTCCGACATCACTGAGGCTCTGGTGGAGCTCAGCGGGCTCCTGCAGGACTTGCTCAGCTGATTCTTATTGGCGGCTGGCAGCGACAGGCGCGCAGCAGCTGCAGAACGTCGTGCCGGAAACGCACGCCAACGAAGACGTAGAGGAACGGGTTGAGGCAGGCGTGCATGTAGGCCAGGCTCTTCAGCACCTGCCCCCGCCTTGTCAAAGCGCTTTATCGCGTCACAGTCCGTAATGGTCATGTTGGAGGCCTGCACCGCCTCCATCACCAGCACGCGTTGTAAGGCAGCTGGGACACGACAAACGCCACCACCACGGCCAGGATGACGCGCATGGCCTTGTGCTTCTGGAAGTTTCGGGTCCTGAGAAGCTTGGCGACGATGACGCTGTAACAGAAGGCCATGACAATGAAGGGCAGGCAGAGAAGCCCATGCTCACCTGCAGCGACAGTACCAGGATTTGGTGCGGTTGCCCAGGTGAGGTGGGAAGACCATCCTGCAGTACTGCTTCGAATTTGCCCCAGCTGTGGTGGCGAACACGAGCTCTGGCGTGGCGAGCAGTAGGGCCAGCAGCCACACCCCCAGACACACCAGTCGGCTGCAGCGGCGACGCTCCAACTGTGAGTTCTGCGCCTTGGTGGTCTGCACGATGACCACGTAGCGGTCAACGCTGATGCAGGTGAGCAACAACATGCTGCTGAACAGGTTCACCTTGTAGAGGGCGGAGTTCACCTTGCAGAGGCCGGAACCAAAGCTCCAGCCCCAGGATGCCTCGACTGCCCACAGTGGCAGCGTGATGAGGAACAGCAGGTCGGCCACCGCCAGGTGAGGAGGTACACATCCGTCATTGTCTTCAGCCTCCGCCGGAAGTTCAGATAGATCCACACCACAGCCAGGTTCCCGGCTCCGCCCACCAAGGCGATCATCCAGAACAGTGGCGGCTCGTAGCGGCTCCGAAACTCTCGCACTGACTCCCGGTTACACATCAGGTGAGAGTAATCGTCATCATCATAGTCATAGTCATCACCACTGAAGGTCGATGTGCTGATAGAGGACGGGTTCTGACAGGAAGAAATAACACACCTGTTAAAGTTAAACTAATGAATTCATCAAATCTTCTGTGTGGGCGGGGTTTATTACCTCAGTGGTGAACACCGTCATGATGTCATCCATGGAGGTCATGTGATCAGATTTTTTGTTCCTGTACCTTCACAAGAAACGAAGACAAACAGGAGCTGTGACATCGCGCGACATCGTCGTGTGACATCGCGTGACATCGTGTGACATCGCGTGACATCGTGTGACATCGTCGTGTGACATCGTGTGACATCGTGTGACATCGTGTGACATCGTGTGACATCGTCGTGTGACATCGTCGTGTGACATCGCGTGACATCGTGTGACATCGCGTGACATCGTGTGACATCGTCGTGTGACATCGTCGTGTGACATCGTGCGACATCGTGTGACATCGTGTGACATCGTGCGACATCGTCGTGTGACATCGTGTGACATCGAGTGACATTGTGCGACATCGCGTGACATCGTCGTGTGACATCGCCGTGTGACATCGCGTGACATCGTGTGACATCGTGCGACATCGCGTGACATCGTCGTGTGACATCGTGTGACATCGTGTGACATCGTCGTGTGACATCGAGTGACATCGTGCGACATCGCGTGACATCATCGCGTGACATCGTCGTGTGACATCGCGTGACATCGTCGTGTGACATCGAGTGACATCGTGCGACATCGTGCGACATCGCGTGACATCGTCGTGTGACATCGCGTGACATCGTGTGACATCGCGCGACATCATCGTGTGACATCGTGCGACATCATCGTGTGACATCGTGCGACATCGCGCGACATCGTGTGACATCGTGTGACATCGTGTGACATCGAGTGACATCGTGTGACATCGAGTGACATCGAGTGACATCGTGCGACATCGTGCGACATCGCGTGACATCGTGTGACATCGCGTGACATCGTGCGACATCGTGCGACATCGTGTGACATCGTGTGACATGGTGCGACATCGTGTGACATCGTGTGACATCGTGCGACATTGTGCGACATCGCGTGACATCGAGTGACATCGTGCGACATCGTGCGACATCGCGTGACATCGTGTGACATCGCGTGACATCGTGCGACATCGTGCGACATCGTGTGACATCGTGTGACATCGAGTGACATCGTGTGACATCGAGTGACATCGAGTGACATCGTGCGACATCGTGCGACATCGCGTGACATCGTGTGACATCGCGTGACATCGTGCGACATCGTGCGACATCGTGTGACATCGTGTGACATGGTGCGACATCGTGTGACATCGTGTGACATCGTGCGACATTGTGCGACATCGCGTGACATCGAGTGACATCGTGCGACATCGTGCGACATCGCGTGACATCGTGTGACATCGCGTGACATCGTGCGACATCGTGCGACATCGTGTGACATCGTGTGACATGGTGCGACATCGTGTGACATCGTGTGACATCGTGTGACATCGAGCGACATCGTGCGACATCGTGCGACATCGTGCGACATCGTGCGACATCGTGCGACATCGTGCGACACCGAGCGACATCGTGCGACATCGTGCGACATCGAGCGACATCGTGCGACATCGTGCGACACCGAGCGACATCGTGCGACATCGTGCGACATCGAGCGACATCGTGCGACATCGTGCGACACCGAGCGACATCGTGCGACATCGTGCGACATCGAGCGACATCGTGCGACACCGAGCGACATCGTGCGACATCGAGCGACATCGTGCGACATCGTGCGACATCGTGCGACATCGAGCGACATCGTGCGACATCGTGCGACATCGTGTGACATCGTGCGACATCGTGTGACATCGTGTGACATCGAGAGACATCGTGCGACATCGTGCGACATCGTGCGACATCGTGCGACATCGAGCGACATCGTGCGACATCGTGCGACATCGTGCGACATCGTGCTCTCTTTACTCTGACTAACTCTCGTGTGTTATGAACACAAACCTGTACATACTATAACGTTTATATAATGTTCATATAACGTTACATAAACATGCTCACCAAATGTTGACAGTGAAGTTTATGGATGTGTTTGTTTAGCTGATGTAATAAATGATGTAATTATACAGTTACAGACAGACAGACAGACAGACAGACAGACAGACAGACAGACAGATAGTTACAGACAGATAGTTACAGACAGACAGACAGACAGACAGACAGACAGTT
>CM014089.1:472654-474165 GCA_004119915.2 Collichthys lucidus
AACTGTTGACAAACGTTCTTCAAACGTTCTTAGACAAACTGTTGACAAACGTTCTTCAAACGTTCTTAGACAAACTGTTGACAAACGTTCTTCAAACGTTCTTAGACAAACTGTTGACAAACGTTCTTCAAACGTTCTTAGACAAACTGTTGACAAACGTTCTTCAAACGTTCTTAGACAAACTGTTGACAAACGTTCTTCAAACGTTCTTAGACAAACTGTTGACAAACGTTCTTCAAACGTTCTTAGACAAACTGTTGATAAACGTTCTTCAAACGTTCTTAGACAAACTGTTGACCAACGTTCTTCA
Organism: Collichthys lucidus; assembly: GCA_004119915.2. Taxonomy (NCBI): domain Eukaryota; kingdom Metazoa; phylum Chordata; class Actinopteri; family Sciaenidae; genus Collichthys; species Collichthys lucidus. Next base: position 472,965 of record CM014089.1, read on the forward strand.
AACGTTCTTAGACAAACTGTTGACAAACGTTCTTCAAACGTTCTTAGACAAACTGTTGACAAACGTTCTTCAAACGTTCTTAGACAAACTGTTGACAAACGTTCTTCAAAAATTCTTAGACAAACTGTTGATAAACGTTCTTCAAACGTTCTTAGACAAACTGTTGATAAACGTTCTTCAAACGTTCTTAGACAAACTGTTTACAAACGTTCTTCAAACGTTCTTAGACAAACTGTTGACAAACGTTCTTCAAACGTTCTTAGACAAACTGTTGATAAACGTTCTTCAAACGTTCTTAGACAAACTGTTGACAAACGTTCTTCAAACGTTCTTAGACAAACTGTTGGTAAACGTTCTTCAAACGTTCTTAGACAAACTGTTGACAAACGTTCTTCAAACGTTCTTAGACAAACTGTTGACAAACGTTCTTCAAACGTTCTTAGACAAACTGTTGACAAACGTTCTTCAAACGTTCTTAGACAAACTGTTAAACGTTCTTCAAACGTTCTTAGACAAACTGTTGACAAACGTTCTTCAAACGTTCTTAGACAAACTGTTGACAAACGTTCTTCAAACGTTCTTAGACAAACTGTTGACAAACGTTCTTCAAACGTTCTTAGACAAACTGTTGACAAACGTTCTTCAAACGTTCTTAGACAAACTGTTGACAAACGTTCTTCAAACGTTCTTGAAGTGTTGTGTGTGTGTTTACCGTCCTGGTGTGTGTGGTTACACACTGAACACACTGTTCTCGTCTGTTTTTGTTCACTTCCTGTTGGAAAGGTAACACACACACATGTTTGTATCACACTGACATGACTTCACCACGTGTCGAACATGTGACCTCACAGGGTCAGAACCGTTCTGCCCTGTGTGGTCCAATCCACTGACTGCTGAACAGTCGACAGACTGGTTCTGATAGAAAGCTGGCCGAACACACAGTCCATCACAGACCAGTCAGGGAGTCCATGCTGACCCATCCACTGCTCAAAGAACCAACAATAAGTATCAGAACCGGACCATGCAGCGATGGAAGAAGGTGTTCTGGTCTGATGGGTCAGGTCTTGGTGTGTGGGGATCACATGTAAGGAGGATGCATTATGGGAAGAAGGCGAGCGCCAGAGGCTTGACGTTTGGACCATGTTGCTGGGAGAGCCCGGGTCTGCTGCTGTCACATGGGACGTTACTTGACACGTCAGAA
>CM014089.1:474265-631765 GCA_004119915.2 Collichthys lucidus
ATGTTTGTTTATATGTTTGTATGTTTGTTTATATGTTTGTTTATATGTTTGTATGTTTGTTTATATGTTTATGTATATATGTTTAATGTATATATGTATATATGTTTGTTTATATGTTTATATGTTAATGTTTATGTATATATGTTTGTTTATATGTTTGTTTATATGTATATATGTTTGTATATATGTATATATGTTTGTTTATATGTTTGTTTATATGTTTGTATGTTTATATGTTTGTTTATATGTTTGTATGTTTATATGTTTGTTTATGTTTGTATATATGTATATATGTTTGTTTATATGTATATATGTGTGTTTATATGTGTGTTTATATGTTTGTTTATATGTTTGTATGTTTGTTTATATGTTTGTATGTTTGTTTATATGTTTATGTTTGTTTATATGTTTATATGTTTGTATGTTTGTTTATATGTATATATGTTTGTTTATATGTTTGTATGTTTGTTTATATGTATATATGTTTATATGTTTGTTTATATGTTTATGTTTGTTTATATGTTTATATGTTTGTATGTTTGTTTATATGTTTATATGTTTATTTGTTTATATGTATATATGTTTATATGTTTGTATGTTTGTTTATATGTTTGTTTATATGTTTATGTTTATATGTTTGTATATATGTTTATATGTTTGTTTATGTGTTTATATGTTTGTTTATATGTTTGTTTATATGTTTGTTTATATGTTTGTATATATGTACAGCTAACCATGGACAGTTTGTGTGATAAAACTCTTCAGGTAAACTTTAAAAGTCATTTAGTTTTTCTGCATCAGAAACGAATCGTTCAGATCTGAGACAGATTTTATGGAAACAAGAAAACAGAGAAAAGATCAAATCTATAAATTCGACCGTTAACTAAATGATCGTTCATCTTTGTAAATGTTAGGAACCATTTCCAGGTTTCCGCACACGTGTTTCTGGAGTTTTAAGTTTTTGTTGAGATGTTTCCTGTTGTGTGACAACCGCAGCGAGGCAGAATATAATATTTGGTGGAGGAACTCGGCTGACCGTCGAACCCAGTAAGAACTTTTCAAATTTGATTCAAAGACAAAACAGATCAGCTGTTTCTGTTTTCTGAACTTTTCCTGGCTCCATTTTTTTTATCATGTTCAGGTTGAATCTCAGTGAATCATTCAGTGATGTTTAGACTGACCCCTGACCCTTCACACTGAATTCAGATTTAGATTGTTTAGTTGAATCTGTCTCTGAATGTGGCTGCTCGGTTCTGGTTCTGGATGTTTGATGGTTCTGAAGGGTGAAATCAGTCCATGATTTTTAAATCATGTGTCTCAGATTAAATTCTGACGGTTGCTTGAACTCGACGTTCAGTTTGTGGCGTCTTGTTTCAGAGTTGAGTCGGTTTTTGTAACGAGATCCGATGCTGTGTGAAAACTGGAGGCTTCGACAAAATCCTGTTTGGTTCTGGAACCAAAGTGACTGTCGAGTCCAGTAAGTCAGATTTTGTTTTTGTACTTTTAGGTTCATGAATTCATTCATTTATTTATGTTTTAGTTAGAATCATTCATGGTCGTCAGTATTTACAAAAACAACAAAATAAAGTGAATGAAAGAAAATATTCCATAAACTAGTTCAAAGAGTTCTTCAATAACTCGTCATAAAGAGGGTCAGTGACTGATTTACATTAATATATGAAGTCAAAATATTTTTCTAAAAGCAGAAACACAAAACTCAAACCTGTTTGACAAATGTGCAGTTATAAAATATCAAAACTTTGAAAAACTAATTATAATAATTCTATCATGAAGGTGTAATAAAATTCATACAGCAGCTTTGTTATGTGACTGAAAGAAAACATTGAATTTAAAAACGCTTTTCTGCTTCAGTGAGTTTGTGTTGTGACGCTTCATGTTGTGTGAATACGAATCAAAATAAAATCATCTTTGGACGTGGAACCAGATTAACTGTTAATCCCAGTGAGTACTGATCATACACGTTAATATTTTACTATATAAAGCATCATTTAAAGTAAAATTATATTTCAACTTTTAATGTGAAATGTTGAGATCTGTCAGACAGACTTAAACCAGGTTTAATTAATCTGGTTTATTTAATCAGGTTTAACTAAACTAAACTAATCCAGAGTTTATTTAATCAGGTTTAACTAAACTAAACTAATCCAGAGTTTATTTAACCAGGTTTAACTAAACTAAACTAATCCAGAGTTTATTTAACCAGGTTTAACTAAACTAAACTAATCCAGAGTTTATTTAACCAGGTTTAACCAAACTAAACTAATCCAGAGTTTATTTAATTAGGTTTAACTAAACTAAACTAATCCAGAGTTTATTTAATCAGGTTTAACTAAACTAAACTAATCCAGAGTTTATTTAATCAGGTTTAACTAAACTAAACTAATCCAGAGTTTATTTAATCAGGTTTAACTAAACTAAACTAATCCAGAGTTTATTTAATCAGGTTTAACTAAACTAAACTAATCCAGAGTTTATTTAACCAGGTTTAACTAAACTAAACTAATCCAGAGTTTATTTAACCAGGTTTAACTAAACTAATCCAGAGTTTATTTAACCAGGTTTAACCAAACTAAACTAATCCAGAGTTTATTTAATCAGGTTTAACTAAACTAAACTAATCCAGAGTTTATTTAACCAGGTTTAACTAAACTAATCCAGAGTTTATTTAATCAGGTTTAACTAAACTAAACTAATCCAGAGTTTATTTAATCAGGTTTAACTAAACTAAACTAATCCAGAGTTTATTTAGTCAGGTTTAACTAAACTAAACTAATCCAGAGTTTATTTAATCGGGTTTAACTAAACTAAACTAATCCAGAGTTTATTTAATCAGGTTTAACTAAACTAATCCAGAGTTTATTTAATCAGGTTTACCTAAACTAAACTAATCCAGAGTTTATTTAATCAGGTTTAACTAAACTAAACTAATCCAGAGTTTATTTAATCAGGTTTAACTAAACTAAACTAATCCAGAGTTTATTTAATCAGGTTTAACTAAACTAAACTAATCCAGAGTTTATTTAATCAGGTTTAACTAAACTAAACTAATCCAGAGTTTATTTAATCAGGTTTAACTAAACTAAACTAATCCAGAGTTTATTTAACCAGGTTTATGTAATCAGGTTTATGTAATCAGGTTTATGTAATCAGGTTTATGTAATCGGGTTTATGTAATCGGGTTTATGTAATCAGGTTTATGTAATCAGGTTTATGTAATCGGGTTTATGTAATCGGGTTTATGTAATCAGGTTTATGTAATCAGGTTTATGTAATCAGGTTTATGTAATCAGGTTTATGTAATCCAGCTAATCCAGAGTGGCTGGTGGCGTTTGTGTTCAGTGTTCTCGTGTTGTGGGACTCTCGGTGGACGTGAGAACATCCTCTTTGGTTCTGGTTCTCTGTTGGTGGTTCAGTCCAGTAAGTCTCGTCTTCTCCTTGATCGTTGCTGGTTTGGACAGTGATGGATGGATGTTGGACGTTAGTAGAAAATAATGTTGTCATGCTGTTGTCAGTCAGTGGTGTTTGTGCACTGAGGCTTCACACTGTGTGACGTACTCCTCTGGTGGGAACAGGATCATGTTTGGCAGAGGCACAAAGCTTCACGTTGGTCACAGTGAGTGGAAATGTTCAAGTCAAAGTTCAGCTGCTGGTTTTTATTCAACTTTAATTCACACTCAGAAAAAACACGAGGCTTTTTTACAGTGCAGACTTGTAAATGTTAAACAGCTATGAGAAATGACATTAAAACAGCATTAATCACCAGACTAACATGAACTTTGCATTCATAACAGACGAACAGCTGATCATTTATGAGTCAAATGTAATCCTTCAGGAAAAAGTCCCAAATATAAAAAAGAAGTTTGGTTCAGTGAGTTTGTGTTGTGATGCTTCATGCTGTGTGAATACTGGTTCTAGAGATAAACTCATCTTTGGACGTGGAACCAGATTAACTGTTGAACCCAGTGAGTACTGATCATAAATATTACTCATCTTTAAAATTACAGATTACAGGAAAATTACAGATTACAGGAAAATTACAGATTACAGAAATCCATTCAGCGTCTCTGCTCTACAGTAAATCTGATTTATTTTTAATGACAGCAGCAGTTTATCATGATCAGAACAAAGAAATATCTTCATGAGACGAACAAACTGGAAACATTTAACCGTTATTTTACAAACTAATGTGAATATTTAAGAATATGTTTAAATGTCCAGTTTTCTAAATGAAGTTTGGTTCAGTGAGTTTGTGTTGTGATGCTTCATGTTGTGTGAATACTGGAAATCAAAAGATCATCTTTGGACGTGGAACCAGATTAACCGTTGAACCCAGTGAGTACTGATCATAAATATTCAAATGAAGCATCTTAAAAACTGTATTTAATTTATAATTATTTCTTTTTTAAAACCATAGAAACAGATTTGTTATTATAAGAACAAACTTTTATGTGAACATTTCACAAATGTTTCCTTTCTAAAAGAAGTTTGGTTCAGTGAGTTTGTGTTGTGATGCTTCATGCTGTGTGAATACTGGAGCAAATCAAAATAAGATCATCTTTGGACGTGGAACCAGATTAACTGTTGGACCCAGTGAGTACTGATCATACACATTAATATTTTACTATATAAAGCATCATTTAAAGTAAAATTATATTTCAACTTTTAACGTGAAATGTTGAGATCTGTCCAGACAGACTTAAACCAGGTTTAACCAAACTAAACTAATCCAGAGTTTATTTAATCAGGTTTAACTAAACTAAACTAATCCAGAGTTTATTTAATCAGGTTTAACTAAACTAAACTAATCCAGAGTTTATTTAGTCAGGTTTAACTAAACTAAACTAATCCAGAGTTTATTTAACCAGGTTTAACTAAACTAAACTAATCCAGAGTTTATTTAATCAGGTTTAACTAAACTAAACTAATGCAGAGTTTATTTAGTCAGGTTTAACTAAACTAAACTAATCCAGAGTTTATTTAATCAGGTTTAACTAAACTAAACTAATCCAGAGTTTATTTAATCAGGTTTAACTAAACTAAACTAATCCAGAGTTTATTTAACCAGGTTTAACTAAACTAAACTAATCCAGAGTTTATGTAATCAGGTTTAACTAAACTAAACTAATCCAGAGTTTATTTAATCAGGTTTAACTAAACTAAACTAATCCAGAGTTTATTTAATCAGGTTTAACTAAACTAAACTAATCCAGAGTTTATTTAATCAGGTTTAACTAAACTAAACTAATCCAGAGTTTATTTAATCAGGTTTAACTAAACTAAACTAATCCAGAGTTTATTTAATCAGGTTTAACTAAACTAAACTAATCCAGAGTTTATGTAATCAGGTTTAACTAAACTAAACTAATCCAGAGTTTATGTAATCAGGTTTAACTAAACTAAACTAATCCAGAGTTTATTTAATCAGGTTTAACTAAACTAAACTAATCCAGAGTTTATGTAATCAGGTTTAACTAAACTAAACTAATCCAGAGTTTATTTAATCAGGTTTAACTAAACTAAACTAATCCAGAGTTTATTTAATCAGGTTTAACTAAACTAATCCAGAGTTTATTTAATCAGGTTTAACTAAACTAATCCAGAGTTTATTTAACCAGGTTTAACTAAACTAAACTAATCCAGAGTTTATTTAATCAGGTTTAACTAAACTAAACTAATCCAGAGTTTATTTAATCAGGTTTAACTAAACTAAACTAATCCAGAGTTTATTTAATCAGGTTTAACCAAACTAAACTAATCCAGAGTTTATTTAATCAGGTTTAACTAAACTAAACTAATCCAGAGTTTATTTAACCAGGTTTAACTAAACTAAACTAATCCAGAGTTTATTTAATCAGGTTTAACCAAACTAAACTAATCCAGAGTTTATTTAATCAGGTTTAACTAAACTAAACTAATCCAGAGTTTATTTAATCAGGTTTAACTAAACTAAACTAATCCAGAGTTTATTTAATCAGGTTTAACTAAACTAAACTAATCCAGAGTTTATTTAATCAGGTTTAACTAAACAAACTAATCCAGAGTTTATGTAATCAGGTTTAACTAAACTAAACTAATCCAGAGTTTATGTAATCAGGTTTAACTAAACTAAACTAATCCAGAGTTTATTTAATCAGGTTTAACTAAACTAAACTAATCCAGAGTTTATGTAATCAGGTTTAACTAAACTAAACTAATCCAGAGTTTATTTAATCAGGTTTAACTAAACTAAACTAATCCAGAGTTTATTTAATCAGGTTTAACTAAACTAATCCAGAGTTTATTTAATCAGGTTTAACTAAACTAATCCAGAGTTTATTTAACCAGGTTTAACTAAACTAAACTAATCCAGAGTTTATTTAATCAGGTTTAACTAAACTAAACTAATCCAGAGTTTATTTAATCAGGTTTAACTAAACTAAACTAATCCAGAGTTTATTTAATCAGGTTTAACCAAACTAAACTAATCCAGAGTTTATTTAATCAGGTTTAACTAAACTAAACTAATCCAGAGTTTATTTAATCAGGTTTAACTAAACTAAACTAATCCAGAGTTTATTTAACCAGGTTTATGTAATCAGGTTTATGTAATCAGGTTTATGTAATCAGGTTTATGTAATCGGGTTTATGTAATCGGGTTTATGTAATCAGGTTTATGTAATCGGGTTTATGTAATCGGGTTTATGTAATCAGGTTTATGTAATCAGGTTTATGTAATCAGGTTTATGTAATCGGGTTTATGTAATCAGGTTTATGTAATCAGGTTTATGTAATCAGGTTCATGTAATCAGGTTTATGTAATCCAGCTAATCCAGAGTGGCTGGTGGCGTTTGTGTTCAGTGTTCTCGTGTTGTGGGACTCTCGGTGGACGTGAGAACATCCTCTTTGGTTCTGGTTCTCTGTTGGTGGTTCAGTCCAGTAAGTCTCGTCTTCTCCTTGATCGTTGCTGGTTTGGACAGTGATGGATGGATGTTGGACGTTAGTAGAAAATAATGTTGTCATGCTGTTGTCAGTCAGTGGTGTTTGTGCACTGAGGCTTCACACTGTGTGACGTACTCCTCTGGTGGGAACAGGATCATGTTTGGCAGAGGCACAAAGCTTCACGTTGGTCACAGTGAGTGGAAATGTTCAAGTCAAAGTTCAGCTGCTGGTTTTTATTCAACTTTAATTCACACTCAGAAAAAACACGAGGCTCTTTTTACAGTGCAGACTTGTAAATGTTAAACAGCTATGAGAAATGACATTAAAACAGCATTAATCACCAGACTAACATGAACTTTGCATTCATAACAGACGAACAGCTGATCATTTATGAGTCAAATGTAATCCTTCAGGAAAAAGTCCCAAATATAAAAAAGAAGTTTGGTTCAGTGAGTTTGTGTTGTGATGCTTCATGCTGTGTGAATACTGGTTCTAGAGATAAACTCATCTTTGGACGTGGAACCAGATTAACTGTTGAACCCAGTGAGTACTGATCATAAATATTACTCATCTTTAAAATTACAGATTACAGGAAAATTACAGATTACAGGAAAATTACAGATTACAGAAATCCATTCAGCGTCTCTGCTCTACAGTAAATCTGATTTATTTTTAATGACAGCAGCAGTTTATCATGATCAGAACAAAGAAATATCTTCATGAGACGAACAAACTGGAAACATTTAACCGTTATTTTACAAACTAATGTGAATATTTAAGAATATGTTTAAATGTCCAGTTTTCTAAATGAAGTTTGGTTCAGTGAGTTTGTGTTGTGATGCTTCATGTTGTGTGAATACTGGAAATCAAAAGATCATCTTTGGACGTGGAACCAGATTAACCGTTGAACCCAGTGAGTACTGATCATAAATATTCAAATGAAGCATCTTAAAAACTGTATTTAATTTATAATTATTTCTTTTTTAAAACCATAGAAACAGATTTGTTATTATAAGAACAAACTTTTATGTGAACATTTCACAAATGTTTACTTTCTAAAAGAAGTTTGGTTCAGTGAGTTTGTGTTGTGATGCTTCATGCTGTGTACTGGAGCAAATCAAAATAAGATCATCTTTGGACGTGGAACCAGATTAACTGTTGGACCCAGTGAGTACTGATCATACACATTAATATTTTACTATATAAAGCATCATTTAAAGTAAAATTATATTTCAACTTTTAACGTGAAATGTTGAGATCTGTCCAGACAGACTTAAACCAGGTTTAACCAAACTAAACTAATCCAGAGTTTATTTAATCAGGTTTAACTAAACTAAACTAATCCAGAGTTTATTTAATCAGGTTTAACTAAACTAAACTAATCCAGAGTTTATTTAGTCAGGTTTAACTAAACTAAACTAATCCAGAGTTTATTTAACCAGGTTTAACTAAACTAAACTAATCCAGAGTTTATTTAATCAGGTTTAACTAAACTAAACTAATGCAGAGTTTATTTAGTCAGGTTTAACTAAACTAAACTAATCCAGAGTTTATTTAATCAGGTTTAACTAAACTAAACTAATCCAGAGTTTATTTAATCAGGTTTAACTAAACTAAACTAATCCAGAGTTTATTTAACCAGGTTTAACTAAACTAAACTAATCCAGAGTTTATGTAATCAGGTTTAACTAAACTAAACTAATCCAGAGTTTATTTAATCAGGTTTAACTAAACTAAACTAATCCAGAGTTTATTTAATCAGGTTTAACTAAACTAAACTAATCCAGAGTTTATTTAATCAGGTTTAACTAAACTAAACTAATCCAGAGTTTATTTAATCAGGTTTAACTAAACTAAACTAATCCAGAGTTTATTTAATCAGGTTTAACTAAACTAAACTAATCCAGAGTTTATGTAATCAGGTTTAACTAAACTAAACTAATCCAGAGTTTATGTAATCAGGTTTAACTAAACTAAACTAATCCAGAGTTTATTTAATCAGGTTTAACTAAACTAAACTAATCCAGAGTTTATGTAATCAGGTTTAACTAAACTAAACTAATCCAGAGTTTATTTAATCAGGTTTAACTAAACTAAACTAATCCAGAGTTTATTTAATCAGGTTTAACTAAACTAATCCAGAGTTTATTTAATCAGGTTTAACTAAACTAATCCAGAGTTTATTTAACCAGGTTTAACTAAACTAAACTAATCCAGAGTTTATTTAATCAGGTTTAACTAAACTAAACTAATCCAGAGTTTATTTAATCAGGTTTAACTAAACTAAACTAATCCAGAGTTTATTTAATCAGGTTTAACCAAACTAAACTAATCCAGAGTTTATTTAATCAGGTTTAACTAAACTAAACTAATCCAGAGTTTATTTAACCAGGTTTAACTAAACTAAACTAATCCAGAGTTTATTTAATCAGGTTTAACCAAACTAAACTAATCCAGAGTTTATTTAATCAGGTTTAACTAAACTAAACTAATCCAGAGTTTATTTAATCAGGTTTAACTAAACTAAACTAATCCAGAGTTTATTTAATCAGGTTTAACTAAACTAAACTAATCCAGAGTTTATTTAATCAGGTTTAACTAAACTAAACTAATCCAGAGTTTATGTAATCAGGTTTAACTAAACTAAACTAATCCAGAGTTTATGTAATCAGGTTTAACTAAACTAAACTAATCCAGAGTTTATTAATCAGGTTTAACTAAACTAAACTAATCCAGAGTTTATGTAATCAGGTTTAACTAAACTAAACTAATCCAGAGTTTATTTAATCAGGTTTAACTAAACTAATCCAGAGTTTATTTAATCAGGTTTAACTAAACTAATCCAGAGTTTATTTAACCAGGTTTAACTAAACTAAACTAATCCAGAGTTTATTTAATCAGGTTTAACTAAACTAAACTAATCCAGAGTTTATTTAATCAGGTTTAACTAAACTAAACTAATCCAGAGTTTATTTAATCAGGTTTAACCAAACTAAACTAATCCAGAGTTTATTTAATCAGGTTTAACTAAACTAAACTAATCCAGAGTTTATTTAATCAGGTTTAACTAAACTAAACTAATCCAGAGTTTATTTAATCAGGTTTAACTAAACTAAACTAATCCAGAGTTTATTTAATCAGGTTTAACTAAACTAAACTAATCCAGAGTTTATTTAATCAGGTTTAACTAAACTAAACTAATCCAGAGTTTAAATTCACACCTAAAACATTCAGGATCTTTTACTGTAAAATCAAAACTTCGATCAGACATTTATTTTATTTAGTAAATGTAATCCTTCAGGAAAATATAGAAATAATTTTAAAAGAAGTTTGGTTCAGTGAGTTTGTGTTGTGATGCTTCATGCTGTGTGAATACTGGTGGAGGTGTAAATAAACTCATCTTTGGACGTGGAACCAGATTAACCGTTAATCCCAGTGAGTACTGACACAGATCATTAATATTTATTTGTGGCGTCTTTAAAATCAAACGTTAGTGTTTTACAGGAATACAACAGATTATCATAATATAAGAATTAGATTTTAATATTATAAAGGTATAATAATATTCATGTAGCAGCTTTGTCATGTGACTGGAAGAAAACATTCAATATAAAAAAGAAGTTTGGTTCAGTGAGTTTGTGTTGTGGTGCTTCATGCTGTGTGAATGTTGGGAATCAAAAGATCATCTTTGGACGTGGAACCAGATTAACTGTTGAACCCAGTGAGTAGTTTTTAATCATCCCTCATTATCTAGAACCACGTATGCTCGTCAGGCTCCATTGGGCTGGAGTCTGTCCTAATTAATATCATAATAAAATGTAACCCTAACCCTTTTTACAGTCTGCTTTTACACTCATGCAGCATCTTTAAACCAAATCATATTAATCCTAAGATCACCAATACATCAGCGTGTTACACGGTTTCATATTTTTACTGAACAGTCAAATGTAAAAAGAAACTTTATAAAACCTGTGAGTCGATCGATGAGTGACGGAAATATTTATCCGACTCTTCAGGATCAGAAACTCATAAAACATAAAGATAATTATTCATCGTGTGTGTGGACAGAACGCTCACTGATAAAAATCATTAAGATCATTAATAATTCAGTGAAGAGTTTGTGTTGTGAAGCTTCATGCTGTGTGAATACTGCAAACAAGATGTTCTTTGGACGAGGGACCAGATTAAATGTTGAACTCAGTGAGTACTGTCGATCATAAATATAATTTATATTTAACATCTTCACAGGTTTTTACAGACAGACAGAATGAAAAGTAGAAAATAATAATCATCGTCAGAACAGATCAGCTGACTATGATCACGAAAACACAAATATGAAAACGACACTTAGAGTGTTGATGGTAAATTACAAACAATATGAATAATATTATTACTAATGTTATTTATCATATAATTATAATGTGATAATTGGACAAAAGTCTGAAACATAGAAATGCTGCTGGGTTTGTGTCGTGGTGCTTCATGCTGTGTGAACGCTGTCAGTCAGTATAAAATCATCTTTGGACGTGGAACCAGATTAAACATTGAACCCAGTGAGTACTGATCATAAATATTCAAATGAAGCATCTTAAAAACTGTATTTAATTTATAATTATTTCTTTTTTAAAACCATAGAAACAGATTTGTTATTATCAGAACAAACTTTTATGTGAACATTTCACAAATGTTTAGTTTCTAAAAGAAGTTTGGTTCAGTGAGTTTGTGTTGTGACGTTTCATGCTGTGTGAATACTGGAAATCAAAATAAGATCTTCTTTGGACGTGGAACCAGATTAACTGTTGAACCCAGTGAGTACTGATCATACACATTAATATTTTACTATATAAAGCATCATTTAAAGTAAAATTATATTTCAACTTTTAACGTGAAATGTTGATCTGTCAGACAGACTTAAACCAGGTTTATTTAATCAGGTTTATTTAATCAGGTTTAACTAAACTAAACTAATCCAGAGTTTATTTAACCAGGTTTAACTAAACTAAACTAATCCAGAGTTTATTTAATCAGGTTTAACCAAACTAAACTAATCCAGAGTTTATTTAATCAGGTTTAACCAAACTAAACTAATCCAGAGTTTATTTAATCAGGTTTAACTAAACTAAACTAATCCAGAGTTTATTTAATCAGGTTTAACTAAACTAAACTAATCCAGAGTTTATTTAATCAGGTTTAACCAAACTAAACATCCAGAGTTTATTTAATCAGGTTTAACTAAACTAAACTAATCCAGAGTTTTTTTAATCAGGTTTAACTAAACTAAACTAATCCAGAGTTTATTTAATCAGGTTTAACTAAACTAAACTAATCCAGAGTTTTTTAATCAGGTTTAACTAAACTAAACTAATCCAGAGTTTATTTAATCAGGTTTAACTAAACTAAACTAATCCAGAGTTTATTTAATCAGGTTTAACTAAACTAAACTAATCCAGAGTTTATTTAATCAGTTTAACTAAACTAAACTAATCCAGAGTTTATTTATCAGGTTTAACTAAACTAAACTAATCCAGAGTTTATTTAATCAGGTTTAACTAAACTAAACTAATCCAGAGTTTTTTAACCAGGTTTAACTACAAACTAATCCAGAGTTTATTTAATCAGGTTTAACTAAACTACTCCAGTTTATTTAATCAGGTTTAACTAAACTAAACTAATCCAGAGTTTATTTAATCAGGTTTAACTAAACTAAACTAATCTAGAGTTATTTAATCAGGTTTAACTAAACTAAACTAATCCAGAGTTTATTTAATCAGGTTTAACTAAACTAATCCGAGTTTATTTAATCAGTTTAACTAAACTAACTAATCCAGAGTTTATTTAATCAGGTTTAACTAAACTAATATCGAGTTTATTTAATCAGGTTTAACTAAACTAAACTAATCTAGAGTTTATTTAATCAGGTTTAACTAAACTAAACTAATCTAGAGTTTATTTAATCAGGTTAACTAACTAAACTAATCCAGAGTTATTTAATCAGGTTTAACTAAACTAAACTAATCCAGAGTTTATTTAATCAGGTTTAACTAAACTAAACTAATCCAGAGTTTATTTAATCAGGTTTAACAAACTAAACTAATCCAGAGTTTATTTAATCAGGTTTAACTAAACTAAACTAATCCAGAGTTTATTTAACAGGTTTAACTAAACTAAACTAATCCAGAGTTTATTTAATCAGGTTTACCAAAACTAAACTAATCCAGAGTTTATTTAATCAGGTTTAACCTAAACTAAACTAAACTAATCCAGAGTTTATTTAATCAGGTTTAACCAAACTAAACTAATCCAGAGTTTATTTAACCAGTTTAACTAAACTAAACTAATCCAGAGTTTATTTAATCAGGTTTAACTAAACTAAACTAATCCAGAGTTTATTTAATCAGGTTTAACTAAACTAAACTAATCCAGAGTTTAAATTCTCACCTAAAACATTCAGGATCTTTTACTGTAAAATCAAAACTTCTATCAGACATTTATTTTATTTAGTAAATGTAATCCTTCAGGAAAATATAGAAATAATTTTAAATGAAGTTTGGTTCAGTGAGTTTGTGTTGTGATGCTTCATGCTGTGTGAATACTGGAGGTGTAAATAAACTCATCTTTGGACGTGGAACCAGATTAACCGTTAATCCCAGTGAGTACTGACACAGATCATTAATATTTATTTGTGGCGTCTTTAAAATCAAACTTTAGTGTTTTACAGGAATACAACAGATTATCATAATATACGAATTAGATTTTAATATTATAAAGGTATAATAATATTCATGTAGCAGCTTTGTCATGTGACTGGAAGAAAACATTCAATATAAAAAAGAAGTTTGGTTCAGTGAGTTTGTGTTGTGATGCTTCATGCTGTGTGAATACTCAGAAGATCGTCTTTGGACGTGGAACCAGATTAACTGTTGAACCCCGTGAGTAGTTTTTAACCATCCCTCATTATCTAGAACCACGTATGCTCGTCAGGCTCACGGTGGGCTGGAGTCTGTCCTAATTAATATCATAATAAAATGATTTTTACGAGGCGTCAACAAGCTTCACGCTTGATGTGAATATTAAAAGTTTCAAACCTGCTTTCTCATCCATTGATGAGGCTCAGATATTGTTTTGATCATAAAATAAAATTGATAATTAATCAGTGATAATCAAACCTGGATATTTATGCACGTTTTTCTGAACGCAGTTCAGTTCATGAACATCGTAAACATCGCGAACATCGTAAACATCGCGAACATCGTAAACTTCGTGAACATCGTGAACATCGTAAACATCATGAACATCGTTAACATCGTAAACATCGTAAACATCGTGAACATTAACACAACACGCTGGGTTCATGCTGTGTGAATGCTGGAGACAGGCTCGTGTTTGGATCTAACTAGAACCGAGCTTCAGTTTTTACAGTCTGCTTTTACACTCATGCAGCATCTTTAAACCAAATCATATTAATCCTAAGATCACCAATACATCAGCGTGTTACACGGTTTCATATTTTTACTGAACAGTCAAATGTAAAAAGAAACTTTATAAAACCTGTGAGTCGATCGATGAGTGACGGAAATATTTATCCGACTCTTCAGGATCAGAAACTCAGAAAACATAAAGATAATTATTCATCGTGTGTGTGGACAGAACGCTCACTGATAAAAATCATTAATATCATTAATTCAGTGAAGAGTTTGTGTTGTGAAGCTTCATGCTGTGTGAATACTGCAAACAAGATGTTCTTTGGACGAGGACCAGATTAATGTTGAACCCAGTGAGTACTGTCGATCATAAATATAATTTATATTTAACATCTTCACAGGTTTTTACAGACAGACAGAATGAAAAGTAGAAAATAATAATCATCGTCACAACAGATCAGCTGAATGAAAACAACACTTAGAGTGTTGATGGTGAATTACTCTCAAACAATATGAATAATATTATTACTAATGTTATTTATCATATAATTATAATGTGATAATTGCACAAAAGTCTGAAACATAAAAATGCTGCTGGGTTTGTGTCGTGGTGCTTCCTGCTGTGTGAACGCTGTCAGTCAGTATAAAATCTTCTTTGGACGTGGAACCAGTTTAACCGTTGAACCCAGTGAGTACTGACATGAATCATAATCTGTGTTAGTCTGGGATTACTCGCCTAATCTGAGAGCGTATTAATCAGATGAGTCAGCACGGTTTGTTTTCCTGTCGGACATTTCTTCACTCGTGAGGAATCTTTAGAAAAAATAAAAATCAGTTCAAGTTATCAAACGAGAGCAGAGCCTGTTACTGACGGTGTCTTCATCGGACAGTAGACTTCACATTTACACTTTAACATTCATAATCATAATCATAATTATTGAATGAAAATAAAGCCACTGACTTCAACTCTTCTTTGGACGTGTTGAACCCAGTGAGTACTGACACAGATCATGTGTTGTAGATATCAGGTCGATGATCAATGATTCATTAAATCACAAAGTTGAAAATATTTCAGTTGAACTGATTTAAAAATCTGGTTTCACCAAAATGTCGAATCTCTAAAAATCATCGACTCAAAACGACGATTCAGACGTTTTAAAAATCATCAACAAATCTCAATAAACTGACTTTTACATTTAGTCAATAATTCTGTTTTTATGATTAAATAGCGTCTTCTTTATGAAACTGGACATAGTAATCATAACGGTAATAATCGTCTCTGAGTTTATGTCCCGGTGCTTCGTGCTGTGTGAACACTGGAGCTTTCTCTAAACTCGTGTTTGGACGTGGAACCAGATTAAACGTTGAACCCAGTGAGTACTGATATAATTATTATTAATATGAAATATCTTTGAACAAACTTTAGTTACACCTACAGAACTATAACTCAAATATTATCCTCACTATTCAAATGAACTAAAACATGTCTAACAGCTGAGACGTGTGATTCAGGATTTATTCCCTTTATTAAATGCATCATAGCTTAAACAACTCATAACATATGGAAAATCAAATATGACATATTCACTGTGTAAAAAGCAAATGATTTCAAAACAATGATTTTCTACATGGACTTTGTGATGAAGCTTCGTGCTGTGTGAACCGACTCGTGTTTGGACGTGGAGCCAGATTAAACGTTGAACCCAGTGAGTACTGACAGAAATATGACGGAACCAAAAACAGTCTGTTTATTCCTGACGCATCAGCTGTCATGTTAATAACAAACATCAGTGTGTTAAAAGGAAATACACGTAAATAATATTACTCAGATCACAATTATGCATCATGTACATGTGATTTGAAATAACCAGCAGAAACCTCACATGTAAAAATCCTGATTTTCTAACTGGACTTTGGTTCTGGTCAGTTTGTGTCGTGGTGCTTCGTGCTGTGTGAACGCTGCTGGAACTAAACTGGTGTTTGGACGTGGAGCCAGTTTAACTGTTGAACCCAGTGAGTACACAGATCACGAACATCAATGAAATGTGCCGTCTTTAAAAACAAACTTAATATTTTAGTAAGTCATTTTAAAAACTCGATAACAAACTTTATGTGTATGAATTAAACAGATGTTTTATTCTGAGTTTATCAGGACGGATCGATGATTCTTTCGTCTCTTTAAAATCACAAAGTAGAAAATATTTTTCCTCAGGATCATTGAAACTTTTCAGCATCAGTGATTTTCTACACAGAGTTTGTGTCACGGTGCTTCGTGCTGTGTGAATACTGGATTTAATAACTTCATCTTTGGACGTGGAGCCAGATTAAATGTTGAGCCCAGTGAGTACTGACAGAAATATAATTAATTAATATGTCAGACAGATCTGAATAATATAACTCAAATATTATAATTAATTCAAATATAACTTGATCAGAAATGGTTTTATGCAGCTAACAGTTGAGTCAGTAATCACAGTCAACACATCAGCTATTATAGTATTTAACAATTTATAATATACGGACAATCAAATATCATATATCCATTGTGTTTATAGTAACTTGTTGTGACTAATGTCTTATTACATCACATTACATCACATCACATCACATTACATCACATTACATTACATTACATTACATCACATTACATTACATTACATTACATCACATCACATCACATTACATTACATCACATTACATTACATCACATTACATCACATTACATTACATTACATTACATCACATCACATTACATTACATCACATTACATCACATTACATTACATCACATTACATTACATCACATTACATCACATTACATTACATTACATCACATCACATCACATTACATTACATCACATTACATTACATCACATTACATCACATTACATTACATTACATTACATTACATTACATTACATTACATCACATTACATTACATCACATTACATCACATTACATTACATCACATCACATTACATTACATTACATTACATCACATTACATTACATCACATTACATCACATTACATTACATTACATCACATCACATTACATTACATCACATCACATTACATTACATTACATCACATTACATTACATTACATCACATTACATCACATTACATTACATTACATCACATCACATCACATTACATTACATCACATTACATTACATCACATTACATCACATTACATTACATTACATTACATTACATCACATTACATTACATCACATTACATCACATTACATTACATTACATCACATCACATCACATTACATTACATCACATTACATTACATCACATTACATCACATTACATCACATTACATCACATTACATTACATTACATTACATTCAGCAGATTAAATGTTGAACCCAGCGAGTACTGACAGAAATATGACGGAACCAAAGTCCATTCAGAAAAGAACAGTCTGTAAATATTTATTCCTGGAGCATCTTTAAAACATGAGCTCATTAATCATGGCATCATGTTAATAACAAACATCAGTGTGTTCAAAGTGTTCATGGAACACAAACACAAACAGATCAAACTAATATTTCAGTGTTTTAGAAAATAATAATAATGTGAAAACATGTTTGTTTTGTCATGGTGTGAATAAGATCATCTTTGGACGTGGAGTCAGATTAACTGTTGAACCACTTGAAACATGATCATATTTACATTTAAATGACAAAGTTCAAATATTTAGTATTTTCTATTATTTAAATGGTCGGTATCTACCGCACACTAAACTTTGATTAAACCAACAGAATCTAAAACTGAGTTTGGTTCAGTGTTTGTGTCCTGATGCTTCATGCTGCGTGAATAATAATAATAATAATAATAATAATAATAATAATAATAATAATAATAAGATCTTCTTTGGACGTGGAGCCAGACTAAACGTTGAACCCAGTGAGTACTGAATGAATCAGCATCAGTATTATTTTAAATAATCCTCGGCGATGTTTGCCTAAGGCCTTCGTAAACTTTTTTTTTTACTTGAACACAATAATCACGAGTATGAAAACATTCATAAAGGCATTAACACTGAAAATCCTGTTCAGTTCATATTCAGATGTACATTTTAATTTGAAATGAGTGTTGTTCAGTTTGTGCTGTGAAGCTTCATGCTGTGTGAATGCTGGAAATAAGATCATCTTTGGACGTGGAGCCAGATTAACCGTTGAACCCAGTGAGTACTGACACAGATCATTAATATTTTAAATTTGTAACGTCTACAAATCAAACCAAACTTTAAAAAAAAGGATTGTAATATTATAAAGGTATAATAATATTCATGTAGCAGCTTTGTCATGTGACTGGAAGAAAACATTCAATATAAAAAAGAAGTTTGGTTCAGTGAGTTTGTGTTGGGATGCTTCATGCTGTGTGAATACGAATCAATATAAACTCATCTTTGGACGTGGAACCAGATTAACTGTTAATCCCAGTGAGTACTGATCATACACATTAATATTTTACTATATAAAGCATCATTTAAAGTAAAATTATATTTCAACTTTTAACGTGAAATGTTGAGATCTGTCAGACAGACTTAAACCAGGTTTAATTAATCAGGTTTATGTAATCAGGTTTATGTAATCAGGTTTATGTAATCAGGTTTATTTAATCAGGTTTATTTAATCAGGTTTATGTAATCAGGTTTATGTAACCAGGTTTAACTAAACTAAACTAATCCAGAGTTTATTTAATCAGGTTTAACTAAACTAAACTAATCCAGAGTTTATTTAACCAGGTTTAACTAAACTAAACTAATCCAGAGTTTATTTAATCAGGTTTAACTAAACTAAACTAATCCAGAGTTTATTTAACCAGGTTTAACTAAACTAAACTAATCCAGAGTTTATTTAATCAGGTTTAACTAAACTAAACTAATCCAGAGTTTATTTAATCAGGTTTAACTAAACTAAACTAATCCAGAGTTTATTTAACCAGGTTTAACTAAACTAAACTAATCCAGAGTTTATTTAACCAGGTTTAACTAAACTAAACTAATCCAGAGTTTATTTAACCAGGTTTAACTAAACTAAACTAATCCAGAGTTTATTTAATCAGGTTTAACTAAACTAAACTAATCCAGAGTTTATTTAATCAGGTTTAACTAAACTAAACTAATCCAGAGTTTATTTAACCAGGTTTAACTAAACTAAACTAATCCAGAGTTTATTTAATCAGGTTTAACTAAACTAAACTAATCCAGAGTTTATTTAATCAGGTTTAACTAAACTAAACTAATCCAGAGTTTATTTAATCAGGTTTAACTAAACTAAACTAAACTCCAGAGTTTATTTAATCAGGTTTAACTAAACTAAACTAATCCAGAGTTTATTTAATCAGGTTTAAACTAAACTAAACTAATCCAGAGTTTATTTAATCAGGTTTAACTAAACTAAACTAATCCAGAGTTTAAATTCACACCTAAAACATTCAGGATCTTTTACTGTAAAATCAAAACTTCGATCAGACATTTATTTTATTTAGTAAATGTAATCCTTCAGGAAAATATAGAAATAATTTTAAAAGAAGTTTGGTTCAGTGAGTTTGTGTTGTGATGCTTCATGCTGTGTGAATACTGGAGGTGTAAATAAACTCATCTTTGGACGTGGAACCAGATTAACCGTTAATCCCAGTGAGTACTGACACAGATCATTAATATTTAATTTGTGGCGTCTTTAAAATCAAACGTTAGTGTTTTACAGGAATACAACAGATTATCATAATATAAGAATTAGATTTTAATATTATAAAGGTATAATAATATTCATGTAGCAGCTTTGTCATGTGACTGGAAGAAAACATTCAATATAAAAAAGAAGTTTGGTTCAGTGAGTTTGTGTTGTGAAGCTTCATGCTGTGTGAATACTGGAACAAATCAAAATAAGATCATCTTTGGACGTGGAACCAGATTAAATGTTGAACCCAGTGAGTACTGATCATACACATTAATATTTTACTATATAAAGCATCATTTAAAGTAAAATTATATTTCAACTTTTAACATGAAATGTTGATCTGTCAGACAGACTTAAACCAGGTTTAACCAAACTAAACTAAACTAATCCAGAGTTTATTTAATCAGGTTTAACTAAACTAAACTAATCCAGAGTTTATTTAATCAGGTTTAACTAAACTAAACTAATCCAGAGTTTATTTAATCAGGTTTAACTAAACTAAACTAATCCAGAGTTTATTTAATCAGGTTTAACTAAACTAAACTAATCCAGAGTTTATTTAACCAGGTTTAACTAAACTAAACTAATCCAGAGTTTATTTAATCAGGTTTAACTAAACTAAACTAATCCAGAGTTTATTTAACCAGGTTTAACTAAACTAAACTAATCCAGAGTTTATTTAACCAGGTTTAACTAAACTAAACTAATCCAGAGTTTATTTAATCAGGTTTAACTAAACTAAACTAATCCAGAGTTTATTTAATCAGGTTTAACTAAACTAAACTAATCCAGAGTTTATTTAATCAGGTTTAACTAAACTAAACGAATCCAGAGTTTATGTAATCAGGTTTAACTAAACTAAACTAATCCAGAGTTTATTTAATCAGGTTTAACTAAACTAAACTAATCCAGAGTTTATTTAACCAGGTTTAACTAAACTAAACTAATCCAGAGTTTATTTAATCAGGTTTAACTAAACTAAACTGATCCAGAGTTTATTTAATCAGGTTTAACTAAACTAAACTAATCCAGAGTTTATTTAATCAGGTTTAACTAAACTAAACTAATCCAGAGTTTTAATCAGGTTTAACTAAACTAAACGAATCCAGAGTTTATGTAATCAGGTTTAACTAAACTAAACTAATCCAGAGTTTATTTAATCAGGTTTAACTAAACTAAACTAATCCAGAGTTTATTTAACCAGGTTTAACTAAACTAAACTAATCCAGAGTTTATTTAATCAGGTTTAACTAAACTAAACTAATCCAGAGTTTATTTAATCAGGTTTAACTAAACTAAACTGATCCAGAGTTTATTTAATCAGGTTTAACTAAACTAAACTAATCCAGAGTTTATTTAATCAGGTTTAACTAAACTAAACTAATCCAGAGTTTATTTAATCAGGTTTAACTAAACTAAACTAAACTAATCCAGAGTTTACATTCACACCTAAAACATTCAGGATCTTTTACTGTAAAATCAAAATCAAAACTTTTATTTTATATATATATATATATGTATATATAATTTGAATTTTATTTTATTTAGTAAATGTAATCATTCAGGCAAATATAGAAATAATTTTAAAAGTTTGGTTCAGTGAGTTTGTGTTGTGATGCTTCATGCTGTGTGAATACTGGAGGTGGTTATAAACTCATCTTTGGACGTGGAACCAGATTAACTGTTGGACCCAGTGAGTACTGACACAGATCATTAATATTTAATTTGTGGCGTCTTTAAAATCAAACTTTAGTGTTTTACAGCTGAACAAATAAGACACAAAAACTGAAATGATTCACTGAACCTTTCAGACTGAAGAACTTATGAGACAAATCTTAATAATATATCGTGTATCATATAAACCTGATATATTTAATCAGGTTTATTTAAGTTAAAATAATATGAAGCATTAATAAAAGTTCAGTTGAATTTATTGAAGTAAAAAAATAGAGTAGAAGTTGAACAACTATAAATAAATCTTTCTAATAACCACGTGAACTGCGAGGGTTAAATCTGAGCTTCACATTTATATCATATCATTTATCTGAACAGCATTTAGTCAGAATTGTTCCTGAATATGAAATAAGGTTCATGTAAAGGAGGCCTGGCTCAGCTTCATGCTGTGTGAATGCTGGATGCGGTTCTAAGATGTTCTTTAGACGTGGAACCAGGTTAAAGATTGAACCCAGTGAGTACTGATCATAGATCATAAATATAATTAATGCAGAGCTCATAAGATCTGTTTTTGTTTCAAACCTGGATCCATAGAAGCCGTCATTGTTCTGAGATGAGTCTGGTTCAGTTTGGGTCACGGTGTTTGGTGCTGTGTGAATACTGGAAACCAGTTCAGGATCATCTTTGGACGTGGAACCAGGTTAAAGCCTGAAGCCAGTAAGTCCTGATGAACGTAACAGTGAACAGGACGTTTGGTCGGTTCATCGGTCTGTCGACACGTTTCTGTTTGAACTGAAGCTTCAGTTCAAACTTTTGTCATGTTGGATTTTCACTGTCCACAAACGTTGATCCAAAGTTTGATCGTTCCCGAACTGAACGTGAACGTGATGTTCACATTTCCATCAACAGTTTTTGTTCTGACACTTTAAAGATTATCTTTGGACAGGGCGCTGACGTTCATGTCGATGCAAGTGAGTTCAGTTCTTTTCATTCTGCAGCGAAAAGTTAAAGTATTAATAAAATATTAAAAACAAATTCAAGATACCAAAGCAACACGTCACAAGTTTCATTTCCAAAGATTTCTCATGTTTGTAATAAGCAGCCGACAGATTCCAGGAGACATTTAAAATGTGAAATGAATTTGGTCCAACTGACTGTAGAGACGCGCGAGTCAAACAAATGACGCGTTTCAGCCACAAACTAAGAGTTTATATTGGAACATGAATTTTATTCATAGTTCTTAATGTGCAAGAAACTTTTTTCATAAAACGTAAAAATCAGATTTGAATCAGTGATTTTGAATCATAACGCTGAAAAAGTTTTTCAACAGATTTTAGCTGTAAAAACAAAAACAGAAACTTCTCATACATAAAATGACATAACTGGATTTTATTGAATTAAAACTATTAATTTTTTTTTTATTATTAATGAATAATTAATTTGTGATGATCAGACTTCTTCACAGGTAATGCGCTCGTGTACATGTCACATTTGATATATTCATGTTCATAGTAAATGGATGCAGTGAAGTTCACGTCATGGTATTTTCTGTTGTGTGAATACTGCAACTTACCAGCTGATCTTTGGGTCGGGGATCAGACTGACTGTTGGCGCTGGTGAGTCCAGTTCAAGTTCAATCTGTCTGACGTCAAATGTTTCAATCTTCAGATTCCACCTTGTAAATTTCACAAAAGTGTAGTCGGGAAAATAATAATGTCACATTCAATCATTTCAATGCTGAGGTCCAAACAAACGTGCTGTTGCGGTTTTGTTGCGGTTGGTACCTGCAGGTCTTCAGGTTATTGTTCAGATCACATCCACTGTGTGACTAACACGGGAAACTACAAAATCATTTTTGGAGAAGGAAGCAAACTAACTGTTCAGAGCAGTGAGTATTAAAAATCTTTGTTGTATTGTTTGCTCTCATATTTCAGCACAAAGTTATTTCAAATTAAAGTCTGACCGACACTAATCACTGCTGCATCGTTCAGACTTTTCCCTTCCGGGAAAATCAAATAATTGAAACATAAAAAAATCTTTTGTATTTATTAAAAAATGTAAACAAACAAAATAAGAAATCCAGCTGTTTGCAGATGATGTGACTGTTTTCATGGGTGAGCTCAGTAATTATCGTTGAGGGCAGAAACACTGTGAGACCACAAGCGGAAACAGAAAAGTACTTTTTGGTGAAGGGACACAGTTGACTGTCGAATCCAGTGAGTATCATTTTTAGATTTAAAGTATCTGAAGTATTTTTTAGATCTTAAACATTTTCATGTGCCAAAACACAGAGTGTATCCATGCATACTGTACACTCATGTCTAAATGTTAAAAAATATCTCTGTGATGATAAATGAGTCAGTTTGAATGAATTACCTTCTGCTACAGAAATACCTAAATAATAGAGTTTAGTCTGATGGGATTATTCTCATAGATATGTACAGTAGTATTTTAGTCAATCCTCCACTGAGTCAAAAACACGTTTTGTTACACGAATGAAAGTCATTTATATTTAACACATTCTGCAGTAGACTTGGGGAAACAGTTGATGTAGTTATTGTTTAGACTGGAGTTACTGTGTGACTTCATCTGCAAACTGGAAAATCATCTTTGGGAAAGGAATCAAACTCACTGCAGAGAAGAGTGAGTATCCAGAATATACAGATATATGATGAGCTTTGCTTCACGTATGCCGTCCTGTTAAAATGGCAGCTAATATGCCACGTATGCCGTCCTGTTAAAATGGCAGCTATTATGTCACGTATGCCGTCCTGTTAAAATGGCAGCCATTATGTCACGTATGCCGTCCTGTTAAAACGGCAGCCATTATGTCACGTATGCCGTCCTGTTAAAACGGCAGCTATTATGTCACGTATGCCGTCCTGTTAAAACGGCAGCTATTATGTCACGTATGCCGTCCTGTTAAAATGGCAGCCATTATGTCACGTATGCCGTCCTGTTAAAATGGCAGCCATTATGTCACGTATGCCGTCCTGTTAACATGGCAGCCATTATGTCACGTATGCCATCCTGTTAACATGGCAGCTATTATGTCACGTATGCCGTCCTGTTAAAATGGCAGCTATTATGTCACGTATGCCGTCCTGTTAAAACGGCAGCTATTATGTCACGTATGCCGTCCTGTTAAAACGGCAGCTATTATGTCACGTATGCCGTCCTGTTAAAACGGCAGCTATTATGTCACGTATGCCGTCCTGTTAAAACGGCAGCTATTATGTCACGTATGCCGTCCTGTTAAAACGGCAGCTATTATGTCACGTATGCCGTCCTGTTAAAATGGCAGCTATTATGTCACGTATGCCGTCCTGTTAAAACGGCAGCTATTATGTCACGTATGCCGTCCTGTTAAAATGGCAGCCATTATGTCACGTATGCCGTCCTGTTAAAATGGCAGCCATTATGTCGCGTATGCCGTCCTGTTAACATGGCAGCCATTATGTCACGTATGCCATCCTGTTAACATGGCAGCTATTATGTCACGTATGCC
Organism: Collichthys lucidus; assembly: GCA_004119915.2. NCBI lineage: Eukaryota > Metazoa > Chordata > Actinopteri > Sciaenidae > Collichthys > Collichthys lucidus. The sequence continues at coordinate 499,506 of CM014089.1, forward strand.
GTCCTGTTAAAATGGCAGCTATTATGTCACGTATGCCGTCCTGTTAAAACGGCAGCTATTATGTCACGTATGCCGTCCTGTTAAAACGGCAGCTATTATGTCACGTATGCCGTCCTGTTAAAACGGCAGCTATTATGTCACGTATGCCGTCCTGTTAAAACGGCAGCTATTATGTCACGTATGCCGTCCTGTTAAAACGGCAGCTATTATGTCACGTATGCCGTCCTGTTAAAACGGCAGCTATTATGTCACGTATGCCGTCCTGTTAAAACGGCAGCTATTATGTCACGTATGCCGTCCTGTTAAAACGGCAGCTATTATGTCACGTATGCCGTCCTGTTAAAATGGCAGCTATTATGTCACGTATGCCGTCCTGTTAAAATGGCAGCTATTATGTTGTTAAATGTGACTGAAAGGATTTTTTCTTTGCATGTTTTGGCCTTTGAGAAAAGCTCAAAGTAACTCTAAAGCTCAAAGTAACTGTAAAGTCAAAGTAACTGTAAAGTCAAAGTAACTCTAAATGAGTTTTGCCTCAGCCTCTTCGTGGACGATGTGATTCTGTCCGTTCGGCTTCAGATTGTGTCACAAACTGATTTATTTTAAATAGTTTGGTTAAGTTTTGTTTTATTTTAAATAGTTTGGCGTCGTCACGGCGTTGCGTGTTTTTGCTGAGCTCAGATTCACGGTGTGACATTCGAATCAGGAAACGTTAAACTGATGTTTGGACGAGGAATCAAACTTGTTGTAGGAAGCAGTAAGTATGAAGAATTCATAAACATAAACATTTGTTCATGACTTAAAGTGAAGCTGATTCATGAATTTAAACATAACAACAAACTCCAACACAAGAATAAAACATATTTACTGCTGTTACATCTTAATCATTAATGAACTCCATTAGCTCTCATTAACTGTTGTAATTAGTGTTGATTGGAGTGAACCAGTGCATGTAGTTATTGTTGTAGTTATTGTTGTAGTTATTGTTGTAGTTCTTGTTGTAATTATTATTGCAGTTATTGTTGTAGTTATTGTTGTAGTTGTTGTTGTAGTTCTTGTTGTAGTTCTTGTTGTAGTTTTTGTTGTAGTTCTTGTTGTAGTTTTTGTTGTAGTTATTGTTGTTATTATTGTAGTTATTGTTGTAGTTATTATTGTAGTTGTTGTTGTAGTTGTTGTTGTAGTTCTTGTTGTAGTTTTTGTTGTAGTTGTTGTAGTTTTTGTTGTAGTTCTTGTTGTAGTTCTTGTTGTTTTTGTGTGTGTGTAGTTTTGTTGTAGTTATTTGTGTTTGTTGTAGTTGTAGTGTTGTTGTAGTTATTGTTGTAGTTATTGTTGTAGTTTTTGTTGTAGTTTTTGTTGTAGTTATTGTTGTAGTTGTTGTTGTAGTTATTGTTGTAGTTATTGTTGTAGTTTTTGTTGTAGTTTTTGTTGTAGTTATTGTTGTAGTTCTTGTTGTAGTTATTGTTGTAGTTTTTGTTGTAGTTTTTGTTGTAGTTATTGTTGTAGTTATTGTTGTAGTTAGTTATTGTTGTAGTTATTGTTGTAGTTATTGTTGTAGTTCTTGTTGTAGTTCTTGCTGTAGTTCTTGTTGTAGTTTTTGTTGTAGTTATTGCTGTAGTTATTGTTGTAGTTATTGCTGTAGTTATTGTTGTAGTTAGTTGTTGTAGTTATTGCTGTAGTTATTGCTGTAGTTATTGTTGTAGTTCTTGTTGTAGTTATTGTTGTAGTTGTTGTTGTAGTTATTGTTGTAGTTATTGCTGTAGTTATTGTTGTAGTTCTTGTTGTAGTTATTGTTGTAGTTATTGCTGTAGTTATTGTTGTAGTTATTGCTGTAGTTATTGTTGTAGTTCTTGTTGTAGTTATTGTTGTAGTTATTGCTGTAGTTCTTGTTGTAGTTCTTGTTGTAGTTATTGCTGTAGTTATTGTTGTAGTTATTGCTGTAGTTATTGTTGTAGTTATTGCTGTAGTTATTGTTGTTCAGCTCAGATTCACTGTGACAACTGGAGGAAACTGGAAACTCATTTTGGAGAAGGAGCCAAACTCACTGTAGAAGCGAGTGAGTCATTCCATGAGATTCGTTCTTCTGTTGTTGGACGTTTGCAGCTTTTATTCAGTACTGGCAGCTAAAACAAAGTCAGCTCACATTTATTTGATATTAACAATATGTGTTTATTAAAACAGCTCCGACAGCAGAGCTAAGATCATGGTTTGATTTTTGAGAAGATGGCATGTTCACGTACTCGGGCTTCGTTATTTTTCCGCAGTGGCACATTTGAACCACACGAAGCAGCCGAATGTGTCAAATACAAACAGAACTGTTTGCAGATGATGTGCTTATGTATCAGTCGGTTATCGCTCTGAGCAGACACAGTGTGTGACTGATTCTGGCTGGAAAATATCTTTTGGGGAAGGAGTCAGACTGATTGTCGTTGCCAGTGAGTATCGTAATAATTTAATGTTAAATATCAGCTGCATTTCTGACAGGCTGCAAAATATGACTCGTTTCTGAAACTTTACTGCAGAAATAAAAGTCTGAAGTCAAACTCAAAGCTCGACAAGACAAAGTTTATGTTTATACATATTAACATAAAATATTCATCCCCGCTCTAACCTCGTCTGCATAACATTATGTATGTGACCTCATAGTGCTGCTGTTCAGATCTCAAGAAGACTTTCATTTAGACATTTCAGATCTTAAAAATATTCAAAATATTTGAAGTGCCTCAAGTTCTCTGAGGTCATATTAATAAACATATTCAGCTCTCTTCCATCCTCACGAGTCCATGCCCGGCTTCATGTTGCCGGGTTTCTCACAGTGTGACTCGCTCTGCGGCGTCTAAACTCATCTTTGGATCCGGCGTTAGATTGACACTTCGCTCCAGTGAGTCAATTTTAAACAATTTATTTTCTAGTTTCAGAAAAACAAAACGTGTGTTTACATTTCTCACAGTGATAATCTGTAAAATCCAAAAGAAGAATGTTTTCATTAGAAATGTGAAGCTTGGAGTTCATAATTCGTCCATGCAGTGACTGTTCAGCTCAGAGCAGACGAAGGAGACAAACTAATTATAGAGAGCTTCAAATATATATTTAAAGAATACGATAAACATGTGATGTTAGCATTTGAAACAACTCAAAGCTGAATTACGACAGTATCATTTCACACTCATCATCATTATTAATATATTATATGCACAAATATAGAATTGTTAGTTCGAGTTGTAACCACAGTTCATGATTCATCAGCTGACTCTTTGTTAGCGTAGCATCAGGCAGCTGAAAACTTAAACCATAATGGAACGACTGACTGATACTGATTTACAGTTGTAGACATTTGACATGTGTCATTAGTCTGACGATCCTAACTGAAGTTCAGATCACATGACTGTGAATAAAATAACAGTTGAAAACAGTGAGTATTAATTCAGTTTTCAGTTTTATTTATGTAGCTCAAACCATGACAGAAGGTACCTGACACTTTCCATACTCAGGTCTAGACTGTACTTATATTATTCACAGATACTTGGCGAGAAATACTTGAAGTACTGCAGGTTTTTAAAGACGGGTGAATATGTTGAACCCGTGGAAGCTGTTTGCAGCTCGGCTCAGGTTCTGTTGAGAGAACAAACCATGACGACTGATCGTGGATGACAGTAAGTTCAGTTATTGTAAATCAGTTTATCACATGACACATGACACATGTTCTAAGATATCCTTTAATATCATTCCTGTGCACGGATCCATTTATTTCTGATATTTTCCTTCTTTATTCCTCAGTAAACAGAACACACGGGTCCAGAATGAATCATTTCAAATCAGCGAGTTAGAAACTGCATGTTCTGTTTATTCAGCATTTTATTATTCTGCCTCAGACTCAGTTAAAATGGCAGCCATTATGTGGCTCATGTGTTTCTGTGACTGGATTTCTTCCTGTGTGAATCAGTATGGAGGCAAGATCACGTTTGGTTCTGGCACAAAACTGAAAGTTGAATCAAGTAAGTTGATATTTGATTTAATGCAGTGCACTGGATTTATAATAATTCAGCTGATGCATCAGAAAACTCTGAAAGCTTCACTAACTGTTGCAACTGTTAAATCATACAGCATGTCATTGTTACACCAAGTTATTTTTAGATAATTCCCTTATTATTGGGAATATAATATTTGCCTGTCGTGTTTTTAAATATAAATAATATAAATAATCCTAATGAAGAAATAGTCCATGTTGTTGTTCTGCGGGTTTACGCAGTTCATCTTCTCAGTGTGCGACGGGTTATGGAAACTCAAAGTTCGTCTTTGGTTCTGGCACCGAGCTCAGAGTCGACTCAGGTCAGACATTTTTATTTTTACTCGAACTCATTTCAGCATTTTCATTTTTTGCAGCTTCTGCACAAATTAAATAATAATGATAAATAACATTTTATCAGCCTGAAGTTCAGTTTGAGTTTGGGAATATTCTGTATTATATATTTGGTGTGTGAGCAGAGCGGCTTCACGATGACGCTCCGTGTCTCTGACTTCATGTCGTTGGGTTTCTTGTTGTGTGTCTGGCTGGTCGAACGACAAACTCGTCTTTGCTTCTGGCACAAAACTGACGATTGAATCAAGTAAGTTCATAATTCAGTCGTATGAAATCATGTTGGAGCTGATGTCAGAACTTTGCATCTTGTTCTACGTGGCTGAAATCTTTACACGCAGATCAGGAAAATAAAAAAGTTGATGAACCTTCCTGTAACTTCTGGTCAGGCTTGATGTTCAGATCCGGGTGGAACTCAGATATTTCTCAGGTGATGCTTAAATAAAATTTACATATATATTTCACCTATTCATTGTAAAATAATACCATAGGAAAATGATTTGGTTCATGTAGCTGAGTTTCATGAGTTTCATGCTGTGTGGCTGACGACTCCAATACAAAGTTAATGTTTGCTTCTGGCACAAAACTGAAAGTTGAATCAAGTAAGTTGATATTTGATTTAATGCAGTGCACTGGATTTATAATAATTCAGCTGATGCATCAGAAAACTCCAGATCAGCTTCAGTGTGGACAGAAACTTTTAAACTGTCGTTATGTGACGGTTATGGAGCCTCGAGCAGTTTTTTATTATTCATTTGTAAGAAATTCTGGTTGACCGGACCCGACTCTCTCCCCTATAAAAGAGTCACTAACTTTGTTGAGATGGAAACATAACTTAAGATTCCAATGAACTAATACTTACCATTTGTATAAACTGTATTTCTGCACCACAGATTCAAACAGGAGAATAAACTTCATGAACATTTTACATTTGACTTTTTCTGTGCACTAAGAGACAGATATGAGTCAAATGTATTCGATAGCAGTCCCTATAAGAATATTTTCAAACATCATATGTAGCATTGTGTGTGTAGTATGTTCATAAGGAAACAGCCACAGAGCAGATCACTGTGCGACTGCTTCAGGAACTGGGAAGATGATTTTTGGAAAATCAACCAAACTCACAGTTGAAGACAGTGAGTATCAAACACGTCAGATATTTTAGTGATGAAGCTGTTCGACATAGTTTCCTGCTGAGGTAACCTAACAAAAAAAAGTTCACGTTGTACGTTAATGTTAACAAGTAATATTCAAAAGTTTGAATGGAAATCACCTGAACATGAAGTAAACTTAAACCATAATGGAACGACTGATACTGATTTACAGTTGTAGACATTTGACATGTGTCATTTAGTCTGACGATCCTAACTGAAGTTCAGATCACATGACTGTGCGAATAAAATAACCATTGAAAACAGTGAGTATTAATTCAGTTTTCAGTTTTATTTATGTAGCTCAAACCATGACAGAAGGTACCTGACACTTTCCTTTTCCTTATAACATATTGGTTAGTGGAACATGCTGCTGAGAATGAAATCCAGTCTTCATGTAAAACAGTTTGCAGATGATGGGACGATGTTCGTCTGTCGAGGGTCGGAGACTTTCACTGGAATGTGTTTGTGTTTCTGACGCTGTAGTTCTGGTTCCGATCTGATCCACCGTGCGACTGACAGTGGAGAGCTGACAGTAATTCAGAAGTAAAGACATGATGATTATCATAGAGGAGTTCAGCCTGTGCGTGTACACTGATCAACCATTTCCAACATCATTCAAGTGATGTCAGTGTTTTCTGTGTCCGTGTCTCGGAGTGAGTGACTGACTCTGAGCTTTACAAAATCATCCTAACTGACAGTTGGCTCAATAAGTCACTTTCCACGTTTAACTAATGCAGAGACTCACAAAGACTTTGTATGTTTCACATTGTTGATGTCAGATTAACACATGTAGTTCATTATCTTTCTGAATGCATCGTTAATGACGCTGCAGTGAAGCTGCTTCAGCACTGGAATCATTCTCCATGTAGAAACAAGTGAGGACAAACAAATCTTTAATTAATGCTGGTAATAAAGAAATTAAACTAAATGAAAACATGCAGCGTCTGTATAAAGAGGGAAAAACAAATCTTATTAGTTCAGAGTCATTTCTGAAATGTAACTCTATAAACACAGCGGTAACGATCTTAACGAATGATTAATCAGTTTTAAATCTTTAAAATGAATTAAAGTCCTGATCCTGTTTCTGGACTTTCTAAGATCTTCTCTGGTTCACAGAACCATCCAGTGAGTTTGTTTTATTGGCTGAAAGATTGATGATCTATTATTGTAACTTCAGCTTCTGTCTGTTCTGTTCACGGTGAAGCAGATATTAATTTATCTCTTGAATAAACTAAATCAAACTTATTAATCTTATCCTAAAATTAAGATTTTTTAAATAGTTTTATTAAAGCAGTTTCCAGTTCAGTCAGTTTTTTATCCATCCTCATTAAGAAATTAGTCATCCAGTTAACGGAGAACAAAATCCAATAATATGTCATGGAAAGTCCTGCGTTCTTATTTATCATAGACTGTACATCACGTTAAACAGGCTGATTATTCTGGTCCGGATCAGTTGTGAGTTTCAGAACCAGGCGACAGTTCTGGTCCATCCTGGTCTCGCTGAAGGAAACGTCTGTTAGACTCTGTTCGTACAAACGAGTAAGAAAATGATCACGTCTGTTAGACCAAACTTAAACGTACTAAATTTGCTTCACTCGTAATAAACTGAATGAATAAATAAATCAGACATTTTAAGATGAGTCGTGATCGGAGTTTGAGAACATTCACTTTTCATATCTGCTCATTTCCAGCTTGTGGGACGTTTGGGACTTTGTGAGGTTCAGTTTTTGGTTTGTTGGGGACTTTGTGAGGTTCAGTTTCTGGTTTGTTGGGGACTTTGTGAGGTTCAGGTTTTGGTTTGTTGAGGACTTTGTGAGGTTCAGTTTTTGGTTTGTTGAGGACTTTGTGAGGTTCAGTTTTTGGTTTGTTGAGGACTTTGTGAGGTTCAGTTTCTGGTTTGTTGGGGACTTTGTGAGGTTCAGGTTTTGGTTTGTTGAGGACTTTGTGAGGTTCAGTTTTTGGTTTGTTGAGGACTTTGTGAGGTTCAGTTTTTGGTTTGTTGGGGACTTTGTGAGGTTCAGTTTTTGGTTTGTTGGGGACTTTGTGAGGTTCAGTTTTTGGTTTGTTGAGGACTTGTGAGGTTCAGGTTTTGGTTTGTTGGGGACTTTGTGAGGTTCAGTTTTTGGTTTGTTGGGGACTTTGTGAGGTTCAGTTTTTGGTTTGTTGAGGACTTTGTGAGGTTCAGGTTTTGGTTTGTTGGGGACTTTGTGAGGTTCAGTTTCTGGTTTGTTGGGGACTTTGTGAGGTTCAGTTTCTGGTTTGTTGAGGACTTTGTGAGGTTCAGTTTTTGGTTTGTTGGGGACTTTGTGAGGTTCAGTTTTTGGTTTGTTGAGGACTTTGTGAGGTTCAGTTTTTGGTTTGTTGAGGACTTTGTGAGGTTCAGTTTTTGGTTTGTTGAGGACTTTGTGAGGTTCAGTTTTTGGTTTGTTGAGGACTTTGTGAGGTTCAGGTTTTGGTTTGTTGGGGACTTTGTGAGGTTCAGTTTTTGGTTTGTTGGGGACTTTGTGAGGTTCAGTTTTTGGTTTGTTGGGGACTTTGTGAGGTTCAGTTTTTGGTTTGTTGGGGACTTTGTGAGGTTCAGTTTCTGGTTTGTTGGGGATCAGTGTGTGACGGAGTCCGGACTCCGTAAACTCTCATTTGGAAAAGGAAGCAGAGTAGTTATTGAAATCAGTGAGTCACAGTCTTTGAATTCATCTTTAAACTTTAAATTTAAATCACTCAAACTGTTTTTCTACTTTTTGGATTGTGAGTCTCTGAGATTCTCCGTCACGTGTTTCATTATTTTAATCAGTTTCTGCATTTTCCTCGTTAACTAACAAAATAACACAGAACAGACACGTGTTCGTTAGTGCTGAGTCAGCGCTGATGTAACTGAACTGTTGTTCACTTTATTAGTGACACTGTGAATTACGGCGGCAGCAGACTGATGTTTGCATCTGGCACAGAGCTGCAGGAAGTCTGTTCACCACAAAACTCAATTTAATGTTCTTTATAAACTCGCATGTAAAAATAAAAACTCAGCATTAACGCTTGTTTGGAGATTCAGTTATCAAAAAATAAATAAATCTTGTTACACATTGAAATGATCAGAATTGTCAGAGTTAAAGTTTTGAAGAACATGAAGTCATGAACTCAGCATGTGAACGAACATATTCAATCTTTAAAATATTGAACACGCAGAGGATCGTGTGTCGTTGCTGTCATTTAAGATATGTTGGGTCATGGTGAGGCTGGAGCTGATCCGGGTCAGCGTGTGCTGGTCTCTGCTCTGAGTCTGTGAACGTCGGCTTCAGGCTCACGTCCACTGAGTTCATGTCTGTCATCGTTAACGTGACTTCATATTAACGTCAAACACTCAGGATGTTATGATGTGACTGGAACAAAACCAAAGTTATTGTTTTGTTCATCACTTCATACTTAAATTATAATAATTATTAAACACGTGGACGTTCTAGTAACAACATAAACATTATAAACTCATAGATGCATCATGATAAATCAAGTTTGACATTTCACATGTAAAAAATAACACACCTACGTTTATACAATTAAAAGAAATAACTAATTAGAAACACATTTTACTTTCCTTATAATATTCATCAAACATTTTTCTGATTGATAGAGAGCTGGTTTATAATGACTAATCATCATTGTTGGCTGTTTATTCCAGTTTTAATGATGATGTGATCACTGACAAACATTTACAAAGTTCATGTGGTCCATGGCAATAATTAATGTATGTTTCATTATGAATCAGAAAACATTACATTATGAGTTTATGGAGGTTTTCGAGTGCCGCTCACTGACTGTGTGTACGACGACAACAACAAGCTGCTGTTTGGATCCGCACTCAAAGTTTTTGTGTCGTCACGTAAGAAAGATTATTTCTATATATTACATTATTTATTATTCAGGTTTGTTTTGCGTTAAAAAAACAAATGTTATTTTTCATAAATAATAACATTCAAACAGAAATAATATAGATTGAATGCCTTTGTATTAAAGTGAAGCATCTGTAGTAATAACTCGTAATGTAAGTTCATTTAGATCCTGAACTCAAGGTGCCACCATTTAAATCTGTAACTTCACCTGGATGAATAAAATCATAAAGATTTGGAGCTGGGATCAAACTTCCTGTCACGACACTGAAATATAATTTATTCAGATTGAATGTGTCACATCATCGAGGTTCATTCAGTTTGATTCTTCTGTGACATCAAGTCATTGATCAAAACATTTCTCACATTTCAAAACCTCTTAAAGACATGAAATGATTTTAGCTTCATCTGTGTGAGTTAAACACGGTGACGCTGCCAGGTTTTAATTCTTTGTATTGACGTAACTCGTTAGGACGACGAGTTTAACCAACACTTTGTGTTCCACTGGTTTGTGTTTCCGTGTGAACGACAACTTCAAACTCAAATTGTGTCTGGAATCAAAATGTTTGTAAAGAATGAATTCAAGCTTTGACTGTTACAAACAATAATCATAACATGTACAATATGAAAACTGTAGAAACAAACGTATGAATGACACGTTCAATAAGCTGCTGTTCCTTTATTAATGAAACATTTTACCAGTTCATTCCTAAATGTGTTCCAACAAACATCAGCAACAATTTTAATGCAGATAATTAGTTATGTTATATTTTTATTTAACAGATGCTCTCAGGATGTTTGAATCTGGAATTACGATTTTGTGTCTGACTGAATTTTATTCAGAATAAAAAAATAATAAACTGTGATGTCACAGAGTCAGAAACTGTCCAACAACAACGTGAAACTGAAACTCAGATGGAAAAGTAATATTAGCAGTAACAGTAATAGTAAAATATTAATATTAGATTTTAACATGACAGTTCAGTTCAAGCTTCATGCAGATTGTTTTTGTGCTTTGACTGTCTGATGTGTGAATAACACGACGTCACTGAGTTTTTCACCTTTGCTTCGTATCAGAGGAAAGTTTGAGCGTCATGTTACCTGCTGATGTTTAAACACTGTGTGAGTCTGTCAGTCAACTGCTAAACGAAATACACAGGAACATGTTAGAGACGTAAACATGTTCAGACTCTATGTAAATATATATTTATTTATTCAAATACTACAAACAACACAACTCACAGTCAGGTGTCTTTTATCACCACATCAGAAGTTAAAAACAGTCAGATGAATAAAAATGTAGATTTGAAGCTTTTAGAATAATTAAAGTTGTAATTATGACTCGTGACGTTTCAGACTGAGTCTGAGTCACGGTGCGTCTGTGACTTCTCCTGAGCTGGACACGTTGTGGTGATGTTGTTTGAACGTTGTTTGAACGCTGTTTGAGCGTTGTGGTGACGCTGTTTGAACGTTGTTTGAACGTTGTGGTGACGCTGTTTGAACGTTGTTTGAACGTTGTGGTGACGCTGTTTGAACGTTGTTTGAACGTTGTGGTGACGCTGTTTGAACGTTGTTTGAACGTTGTTTGAACGTTGTTTGAACGTTGTTTGAACGTTGTGGTGACGCTGTTTGAACGTTGTTTGAACGTTGTTTGAACGTTGTTTGAACGTTGTGGTGACGCTGTTTGAACGTTGTTTAAACGTTGTTTGAACATTGTGGTGACACTGTTTGAGCGTTGTTTGAACGTTGTTAGAACGTTGTTTGAACGTTGTTAGAACGTTGTTTGAGCGTTGTTTGAACGTTGTTTGAGCGTTGTTTGAGCGTTGTTAGAACGTTGTTTGAGCGTTGTTTGAACGTTGTTTGAGCGTTGTTTGAGCGTTGTTTGAACGTTGTTTGAACGTTGTTTGATGAGTCGACCTTCTGTGTTTTTCAGAGGATGTTTCCGAGCCGTCCTACTACGTCCTGGGAGCAGGTGATTCTCAGGTGTGTCTGGCCTCTGACTTCAGCAAACATGACGTGAACAAAAATAAGGAACTCTTCGATGGAACGGAGCCGGTCCTGATGGACCAGCTGTACAGCCAGGTGGCTTTCCTGCAAAAGGGGAATGAGAGTCAGTGTGAAGGTAAGCACAAAGTATTTAGTATTTATAAAGTATTTATGCCCACATCATTTGACATCACAGAATAAAGAGTCAGAGAGAATAATGAGTAAATGTTGTAGAAATATAATATTTATATTTCATACAACCCTGATTCCAGAACAGTTTGGATGCTCGTCAAAATCTGTACACTTTGTGTCTGATCTTTCAGAGGATGCTGCATCAGGCCGGTGTGAGGATAAGCTGGAGCCAGGTTTGTCTGACCGTCCTGCACAGTCTCTGGGATGAACTGCTCGTCTGTGTCTTCGTTTAATCGTTGTGTCTTTGTCTCTGCAGATCCGGTGGTGAACCTCATGTCCATGACCGTCCTGGGCCTCAGACTGCTCTTCCTCAAGACCCTCGTCTTCAATGCCCTGATGACGTTTCGACTGTGGGTCAGTCAGTGTGAGTACGAAACCATCGCCACAAATCCTTCTCTGTCGTTTTATAAAGGTTATTAAATATAGATTTCATATATGGTCGTATTTGAGTCCATGTGCTCGTGTCTGAGTTCACTGTTGGTACCAAACAACACGTCCACCATGTTTGTAGTCTCCATGAATTCAGCGTTCACTCACAGTGATTTGGACCGTCGGTCCGACTGAAGACTTCTGAAGACGTAGCTCAGCTTCTGTTTGTCCATCGTTCCCATCAGTTGGACTGTTGGTCGGGTTCTGTCCTGTGGTTCTGTCCTGTGGTTCTGTCCTGTGGTTCTGTCCTGTGGTTCTGTTCTGGTGTTCTGTCCTGTGGTTCTGTTCTGGTGTTCTGTTCTGTGGTTCTGTTCTGGTGTTCTGTTCTGTGGTTCTGTCCTGTGGTTCTGTTCTGGTGTTCTGTTCTGTGGTTCTGTTCTGGTGTTCTGTTCTGTGGTTCTGTTCTGGTGTTCTGTCCTGTGGTTCTGTCCTGTGGTTCTGTTCTGGTGTTCTGTTCTGTGGTTCTGTTCTGTGGTTCTGTTCTGTGGTTCTGTCCTGTGGTTCTGTTCTGTGGTTCTGTTCTGGTGTTCTGTTCTGTGGTTCTGTTCTGGTGTTCTGTCCTGTGGTTCTGTCCTGTGGTTCTGTTCTGGTGTTCTGTTCTGTGGTTCTGTTCTGTGGTTCTGTTCTGTGGTTCTGTCCTGTGGTTCTGTTCTGTGGTTCTGTTCTGTGGTTCTGTTCTGGTGTTCTGTCCTGTGGTTCTGTCCTGTGGTTCTGTTCTGGTGTTCTGTTCTGTGGTTCTGTTCTGGTGTTCTGTCCTGTGGTTCTGTTCTGGTGTTCTGTTCTGTGGTTCTGTCCTGTGGTTCTGTTCTGGTGTTCTGTTCTGTGGTTCTGTTCTGGTGTTCTGTTCTGTGGTTCTGTTCTGGTGTTCTGTCCTGTGGTTCTGTCCTGTGGTTCTGTTCTGGTGTTCTGTTCTGTGGTTCTGTTCTGTGGTTCTGTTCTGTGGTTCTGTCCTGGTGTTCTGTCCTGTGGTTCTGTCCTGTGGTTCTGTTCTGTGGTTCTGTTCTGGTGTTCTGTCCTGTGGTTCTGTCCTGTGGTTCTGTTCTGGTGTTCTGTTCTGTGGTTCTGTTCTGGTGTTCTGTCCTGTGGTTCTGTTCTGTGGTTCTGTTCTGGTGTTCTGTCCTGTGGTTCTGTTCTGGTGTTCTGTCCTGTGGTTCTGTCCTGTGGTTCTGTTCTGGTGTTCTGTTCTGTGGTTCTGTTCTGTGGTTCTGTTCTGTGGTTCTGTCCTGGTGTTCTGTCCTGTGGTTCTGTCCTGTGGTTCTGTTCTGTGGTTCTGTTCTGGTGTTCTGTCCTGTGGTTCTGTCCTGTGGTTCTGTTCTGGTGTTCTGTTCTGTGGTTCTGTTCTGGTGTTCTGTCCTGTGGTTCTGTTCTGTGGTTCTGTTCTGGTGTTCTGTCCTGTGGTTCTGTTCTGGTGTTCTGTCCTGTGGTTCTGTCCTGTGGTTCTGTTCTGTGGTTCTGTTCTGGTGTAGTTCAAGACAATGTCGACTTTCCTAAACTTTAACCAAGAGCTTAAACTCCGTCATGTTTCAGTCCCATATGAACATTTTCAACAGAACATACAAACTAGTTCTACAAGAATATTTTTAGGAGACACAGTTTCTGTTCTGGACTTGATTTACAGTCCAGAGGACGGACACCTGAGGACGAGACACTTTATCCTGATCACCACGGTGAACGTCTCAGTTTGTGTTGTCAGCTTTCACCTTGTTCTCAGTCAGCGGATGTTTCGAAGTCTGTGTGGAGACAAATGTTCTGTAAATGAAAGTCTGATGTTTCATATGAAGAAGAGGACTCATTGTGAAATATTAATGTATTCATTTCTGGCTCTGCTGCATGTTCTCTGTTTTCACGTACGTCGTGTCTGAGCAGTTCATCGTCTTCGTGTAACCACGGTGATCAGACTGAAGCAGTCTGCTGTCTCTGTATCTGAATTATGATGCATCAAAGCTGTTTGGGTCACAGTAATAAAGTTTTGTTTCATGTTTTATTTTGCAGAAAGACTTTCCGAACAATCCGACCAACGCTGAGCTTGATTCATCTGCATCATGTGTAATCATCCACAGACCTTCTGTGATACATGCACTCTGTATCTTTGTTGTTTTTGATAAATGATTTTTCTGTAAATATCAAAGTTACATTTCTCGATGTGTCAGACTAATCGTCAAACCTTTTAAAAACGCTGTGTGATGTTTCCAATAAAAGCAGAAAGAAAACGAGTGAACGACGTGTTTTATTCAACCACCACACCTACATGGAAACAAAAGTCACATTCACGTTTATATATTTTATTTTATTTTTTTCCAAAATATATTTATTGGTTTTATTAGAATTACAGAACAATTACACTACTGCAACACTTCACAAACAGAACCAACAACAATCACTCACGCACACACACACACACACACACACACAATATTAATGTATAGGTTTGCCGAATCAAAGCAAGAGAGAAAAACCCAAACAAAATAAAATAAAATGTAATGAGGGTCACCCTTAAAAAACATTTAAATATACACACAAAAGAAAAGCAAATACATAAATAAATTTACATTCCAGATTCTACAATGCTCATATATGGCTCCCAGAGATGCACAAACTCTTTCTGTTTTCCTTTAGTAATATATGTTAATATAATATATAATATACGTAATATGTTATATACGTCTTTCCAGTCAAAGGCGCTCTGATAGTTCCTTTATCCATCGTTTCATAAAAGGTGCATCTGCACTCTTCCAGTTAAGTGCAATCACTCTCCTGGCTTGTAGAAGTCCAAAGTCCAGCAGCTTAATCTGTCTCCGCATTTGTATGAAGTCCAGTGGATAAATCCCGAGAACACATAGCTTAGCATTTAGTGGTATATCAATATAAAAGACTTCTGACAGACAATTTATAACATCCTTCCAAAACTTCTGGATCTTTGGGCATTTCCATAGACAGTGAAGAAGAGTGCCTCTGTTACCCAGACATTTTGTACAAGTATCTGGAATGTTACCAGACATATAATGAAGTTTGACAGGAGTCATGCATGTCCTCATCAACCACTTATATTGGAGAAGTTTAAGCCTTGTGTTCATGGTTTGTGTTTGTGCCTTTAAACAGGCCTCACTCCATTTCAGTCATGTCTACTTGCATGTCATCTCTCCAGGCGTTTAACCTATCCATTGCTGATTCTTTAGAAGTAGATAATATTAAATTATAATAAATAGATAGTAAGCGTTTCCTTCCCATACGCCCAAGGGCAACTTCTTCTATTTTTGATAATGGTGGGACCTTTAAAATCTGCTTGTATCTGGATGAAATGAAATTCTTCAATTGCAAAAGATATTTAAAAAGTGTTTTGAAGGAATTTGGTACTTTTCACATAACTGATTGAAGGTAAGCAGCACTCCATCTGTATATAAATCCAGCACTCTCTGAATGCCTTTTGCATGTCATAATTTAAACCTCCATCTTTTGCACCAGGTGTGAATTGCTCATTACCCCAAATAGGGGTGAACTGAGAAAGTACAGGGGATGTTCCCGTATGTTTGTGTGCAGCATGCCACACTAAAACTGTGTTTTTTAGGAAGGGATTATATATTTTATATTTATATCAGCCCTGCATGAACAAAAGTGCTGCTAACGTGTTCACAGTGAAGCGACAGCTCACACGTCGGATGGTGAGAGATGAACACTGCTCATTCAAAGTCACTGAGTCACTGAGTCACTGACTCACTGACTCACTTACTCACTGAGTCACTTTCCACATTTGGATCATTCCTTCAACATGTCTGCAGGTTCTCAGAACTTGTTCCTCAGATGAACTTGTTCCACGGATGAACTTGTTCCACAGGTGAACTTGTTCCACAGGTGAACTTGTTCCACAGGTGAACTTGTTCCTCAGGTGAACTTGTTCCACAGGTGAACTTGTTCCACAGGTGAACTTGTTCCACAGATGATGAACTTGTTCCACGGATGAACTTGTTCCACAGGTGAACTTGTTCCACAGGTGAACTTGTTCCACAGGTGAACTTGTTCCTCAGGTGAACTTGTTCCACAGGTGAACTTGTTCCACAGGTGAACTTGTTCCACAGATGATGAACTTGTTCCACAGATGAACTTGTTCCACAGATGATGAACTTGTTCCACAGATGATGAACTTGTTCCTCAGGTGAACTTGTTCCTCAGGTGAACTTGTTCCTCAGGTGAACTTGTTCCACAGATGATGAACTTGTTCCACAGGTGAACTTGTTCCACAGGTGAACTTGTTCCACAGATGATGAACTTGTTCCACAGGTGAACTTGTTCCACTGATGAACTTGTTCCACAGATGATGAACTTGTTCCACAGGTGAACTTGTTCCACTGATGAACTTGTTCCACAGGTGAACTTGTTCCACGGATGAACTTGTTCCACAGATGAACTTGTTCCACAGGTGAACTTGTTCCACAGATGATGAACTTGTTCCACAGATGATGAACTTGTTCCACTGATGACTTGTTCCACAGATGATGAACTTGTTCCACAGATGAACTTGTTCCACTGATGAACTTGTTCCACTGATGAACTTGTTCCACTGATGAACTTGTTCCACAGATGATGAACTTGTTCCTCAGGTGAACTTGTTCCACAGGTGAACTTGTTCCACAGGTGAACTTGTTCCACAGATGAACTTGTTCCACGGATGAACTTGTTCCACAGATGATGAACTTGTTCCTCAGGTGAACTTGTTCCACAGGTGAACTTGTTCCACAGGTGAACTTGTTCCACAGGTGAACTTGTTCCTCAGGTGAACTTGTTCCACAGGTGAACTTGTTCCACAGGTGAACTTGTTCCACAGATGATGAACTTGTTCCACAGATGAACTTGTTCCACAGATGATGAACTTGTTCCACAGATGATGAACTTGTTCCTCAGGTGAACTTGTTCCACAGATGATGAACTTGTTCCACAGGTGAACTTGTTCCACAGGTGAACTTGTTCCACAGATGATGAACTTGTTCCA
This sequence comes from Collichthys lucidus, assembly GCA_004119915.2. NCBI lineage: Eukaryota > Metazoa > Chordata > Actinopteri > Sciaenidae > Collichthys > Collichthys lucidus. Next base: position 516,480 of record CM014089.1, read on the forward strand.
CAGGTGAACTTGTTCCACTGATGAACTTGTTCCACAGATGATGAACTTGTTCCACAGGTGAACTTGTTCCACGGATGAACTTGTTCCACAGATGAACTTGTTCCACAGGTGAACTTGTTCCACAGATGATGAACTTGTTCCACAGATGATGAACTTGTTCCACTGATGGACTTGTTCCACAGATGATGAACTTGTTCCACAGATGAACTTGTTCCACTGATGAACTTGTTCCACTGATGAACTTGTTCCAGATGAACTTGTTCCCAGATGATGAACTTGTTCCTCAGGTGAACTTGTTCCACAGGTGAACTTGTTCCACAGGTGAACTTGTTCCACAGATGAACTTGTTCCACGGATGAACTTGTTCCACAGATGATGAACTTGTTCCTCAGGTGAACTTGTTCCACAGGTGAACTTGTTCCACAGGTGAACTTGTTCCACGGATGAACTTGTTCCACGGATGAACTTGTTCCACAGATGAACTTGTTCCACAGATCATGAACTTGTTCCACAGATCATGAACTTGTTCCACAGGTGAACTTGTTCCACAGATGAACTTGTTCCACAGATGATGAACTTGTTCCACAGATGAACTTGTTCCACAGATGATGAACTTGTTCCACAGATGATGAACTTGTTCCACAGATCATGAACTTGTTCCACAGATGAACTTGTTCCACAGATGATGAACTTGTTCCACAGATGATGAACTTGTTCCACAGGTGAACTTGTTCCACAGGTGAACTTGTTCCACAGATGAACTTGTTCCACAGATGAACTTGTTCCACAGATGATGAACTTGTTCCACAGGTGAACTTGTTCCACTGATGAACTTGTTCCACAGATGATGAACTTGTTCCACAGGTGAACTTGTTCCACTGATGAACTTGTTCCACAGGTGAACTTGTTCCACGGATGAACTTGTTCCACAGATGAACTTGTTCCACAGGTGAACTTGTTCCACAGATGATGAACTTGTTCCACAGATGATGAACTTGTTCCACTGATGGACTTGTTCCACAGATGATGAACTTGTTCCACAGATGAACTTGTTCCACTGATGAACTTGTTCCACTGATGAACTTGTTCCACTGATGAACTTGTTCCACAGATGATGAACTTGTTCCTCAGGTGAACTTGCTCCACAGGTGAACTTGTTCCTCAGGTGAACTTGCTCCACAGGTGAACTTGTTCCACAGGTGAACTTGTTCCACAGATGAACTTGTTCCACGGATGAACTTGTTCCACAGATGATGAACTTGTTCCTCAGGTGAACTTGTTCCACAGGTGAACTTGTTCCACAGGTGAACTTGTTCCACGGATGAACTTGTTCCACGGATGAACTTGTTCCACAGATGAACTTGTTCCACAGATCATGAACTTGTTCCACAGATCATGAACTTGTTCCACAGGTGAACTTGTTCCACAGATGAACTTGTTCCACAGATGATGAACTTGTTCCACAGATGAACTTGTTCCACAGATGATGAACTTGTTCCACAGATCATGAACTTGTTCCACAGATGAACTTGTTCCACAGATGATGAACTTGTTCCACAGATGATGAACTTGTTCCACAGATGAACTTGTTCCACAGATGAACTTGTTCCACAGGTGAACTTGTTCCACAGATGAACTTGTTCCACGGTCCAGTCTGTTTGGTCTCTTCGTATTTCCTGTTTGTCGTCGTGGCTTCATGCTGTAGATCTTTGACGTTCCTCAGACAGAACAGTGATGGTGTTTGTGATCAGCAGCCAGTCTGTTTGTTCTGCTGCAGCACTGCAGAGATCAGTGTGTGCTGTGACTGTCACACCTTCAACCTGATGCTGAAGCTGGAAATCAGCCTGATGTTCCTGACTGAGAAATTGCTGAAGTCAAAGGTCAATGGTGAGGTCAGGAGGGAAGAAAGTGTTCAGGAGCCTCTGATGTCTTATGCTGTATTATTTATTGACGCTTGGCCAAGGAGAACTAGAGACACTCTCAAAGTACATCTGAAGTGTTTGAGTCGGTCTCGCATTCTGACGAACTTGTGATGGTGCATAAACTTTAAACCCAAAATCACACCCCAAATACTATACGCCCCAGAATTAGTAAAAGAGAATGTCTTTACTCTTGGAGGTGTTATTGTCAACACATCCTAGTCTGGAGACACAGATGTCCGCTTACGCAGATTGGAACGGCAACAACAAGCTATCTATTATGACTAGGAAGGCAGCAACAGGTCTCTTCGACCCTGGCCACCACAGTGAGATATGGTGGCACCTAGTCAAGACAAACAGTTAATACTGTCGTGGATCACAAGGCTCACACGTGGCCTCGTGTAACCTAAAAAGAGAAAATTCCATAACACTGACCAGGTCTGGGTCCAAACAGAAAAGTCACTGTATGAGTTCATTCAAACCAAGAACAGACAAGAGGAAACTGTGTGAACCAGCAGGCCCCGCCATACAAACACAGTTCATGTGTACCCTGTCACCTGACCTGAGGACTGCGTCACCTGACCTGAGGACAGCGTCACATGACCTGAGGACTGCGTCACCTGACCTGAGGACAGCGTCACATGACCTGAGGACTGCGTCACCTGACCTGAGGACTGTGTCACATGACCTGAGGACTGCGTCACCTGACCTGAGGACTGCGTCACATGACCCGAGGACTGCGTCACATGACCTGAACAACCTAAATGCAGAGTGACAGTTAAAAAACTAAAACTTCAAATGTTTCAAGTTCAAATCTTTAATAAAAGTCACAGTTTGGATGAACGGACCATGAAGCAAACAGAGTGTGACCATCACGTGACCATCACGTGACCATCACGTGACCATCACGTCGTGAACAAACCGAGATGAATCATAAACATGTCGGTGTGATCGCTGAACGTGTTGAACAAGCAGACGGAAACAACGAAAACCACAGAGTAACACACAGCTGTGTGTGTGTGTGTGTGTGTGTGTGGTGTGTGTGTGTGTGTGTGTGTGTGTGTGTGTGTGTGTGTGTGCCCACTTCCACTCCACCTGTTTTCCACTGTGTTCATTTAAATACTTTTAAAATGAAACGATTCTTTCGTGATTTCTTTTCTTCTTGTTGATGTCCTCTCAAACATACTTATTAAATATTGTTTTATCTTTACAGTACATTCATATTCATATCGTCATCAGTTCTCTGCTCACGATGAGCGCGACAGACCAAAGTGATAGTTTGACTGTAGTATGCAGTATGTAGTATATATATTATGTAAAGGTTGTGCCACATTTACTCTTGTCCGGCGGCTTCTTGCTCGCTCACTCTCTCCTTTTCTCTTCTTAGCTTCCTCCGTCAGCGTCCTCTTCACTCTCTGCTCCTCTGCCATCATGTCCATAGAGGCTGCTGAGCCTGGTTACCTCCTCTTCTTCTTCCTGGTCGTCCATAACTAGAGTTGCACGATACCCACGGTATACCCGGTACCCCGCGGTACCAAATCATAACCGTCGCTACTATACTAGAAATTTTACACGACGGTCCTACCGTGGATTACTATACTACCGGTGCCAGTCTCTGCTACATAGCGGCCGCCTCTGCTCTCCTCCCGGCTTCTCACTGCATGCTACTCACTCGTAAACAAACATGGCATGTGCTGCAATCGAACTACACAGCTGCTGAATGATTGGCTGTTTGCCTGTTACTGGTGACGTCCAGGGATGTGATAGGCTGTTGCACGCTGGGTCCGCCCGTCTGTTAGCTGATTGGCTGTTCGTGTGTTTCTGCCGGCAAGAACGAACTCCATGAAGACAGCTCCGCTTCGATAGAAACTCGCTTCAAAACAAACAACAAGCTAAAGTTCTGTCTCGCCCAGACACGAGACAACACACTCACCGTGGCAGAAGCACCGGGCCCGAGCAGCGAGTCTGCCGTGGCGTCTTTGTCAGTGGCAACACTAATTTTGCTTAAAAACAAACGTCGTTGTTTCAAACTAACTTGTACAAATACATTGCAGTTTATAAAGATAATAATAATAAAAAGGCAGCAGTATCGCGATAATACCCGGAACCGTGATACTTTGTCTGGTATAGTACCGTGGTTACTCATTTTAGTATCGTGACAACTCTATCCATAACGCCTGTTGGTACAAACACTCAGTTTGTCAGCTTGGCGGTGAGCTCAGAGCGACGGATACTGAGCTAACAGCAGCTAACAGACTGAGTTAACATGAGCTAACAGCAGCTACAGCTGTCAGCAGTTTACTTCACTGTCCATCATAAACTCTGTAAATCACAGAGAGTTGAGGCGGAGCAGCCGGAGGACATCAGAGGGAAAACCAGAAAACATTTCCTCCATAAAATAAATGATGGTTGACTGACGGCTTCCTCCGTCAGCGTCCTCTTCACTCTCTGCTCCTCCACCTGGCTACATTGCTAACACTCGACCAGCTCCAGTTCTGGCACGACACCGGCTCCGCTCCCTGTCAGCATTCGGACCTGAAAACTTCTTCTTCTTCTTCAGTGTAGCAACCACATGATTTAAAGTCTGTATGTACAGTGTCGGAGCTGCTTTACCTGACTGTAATATTATAATAATATATTCAAGTATTCAAAAGTACCTGACACACAGTGAAGCTGCTGGCACAATGCACACACACATACAATAATGACTCTTCCTGGCTGTGTGAGGACACTAAACGAACCTCCAATCAGAGCGTCCGTTTATCTGCATCCATTATTACATCATCACTTTCTTTCTTTACAGTTTTCAAACTGATGAATCAGGAGAAACAGACGAGTGTCCGGATATGTTGTTGTTGTCAGGTCAGATTAAACATGATTGTCAATGAAGCTTCGTTTATCTTTCATTGGGTTTGACTTGGTGTCTCTGTTTGTTCTCATAGAAAGACAAAGACTTGATGTGTGCATGAACCCTGATGGAGCCTGATGGAGCCTGATGGAGCCTGATGGAGCCTGATGGAGCCTGATGGAGCCTGATGGAGCCTGATGCACTAATGCAGCTGTGGAAGAATAATGAGCATTGAATGTGGCTGTGTCTTTGTGAGGCACACGTTTCTCTGTTACACCTGAACCCTCAGCACGGCGTCCGATCTGTTTTCTCACGCTGGTTCTGAGGCCACACCTGATGATGCGTCTTCACCTCAGCACCGCCTGACCTCCATCTCCGCGCCCACACACATCCTGTCCCAGCAGGCTTTGAGGCAGAAACCGCCGCCGCCTTCGTCTGTGACGTCTTCGTGCAGCTCGTCTCTGTGGAACCACCACATCCTGTGGAAACAGTGAGGGGGGAGATGTTCCAGCAGCAGCCAATCAGATCACAGCTGCAGACGCCTCCACAGATAATGATTTCACAGTGAGATAAACTGGAGGAAGTTTGTGCAAACTAATGTTCTTTCTTTTTATTTTCATTCTTCATATCTTCATGAACTTCATCTCATTATAATCTCCAGTCTGACTCCCCCTGTGCTGTGTGACCTTTGACCCTGGTTTCAGTCCGTCTTTGTCTTCACATTGATTTAAACAGAACCGTGTCACCGTGCGAGCCGGCACACGTTCTCCAGACTTAAAGTCCGAATGTTTCAAGTCACAGTGAATTAAAGTTAAATCAACATAAATTAACAGATTTAAAATCCAGCTGATGCCACGCGGATCTGTAATCAGCTGTGTGACTGTGTCCGAGCTGGGCTGGACTAGTCACTGACATCAGCTGCTGTAGGTTCTGGTTCTGGTTCTGGGCTGACTGCTGCTGGACTAGTCACTGACATCAGCTGCTGCAGGTTCTGGTTCTGGTTCTGGGCTGACTGCTGCTGGACTAGTCCCTGATATCAGCTGCTGCTGGACTAGTCTCTGATATCAGCTGCTGCAGGTTCTGGTTCTGGTTCTGGGCTGACTGCTGCTGGACTAGTCACTGATATCAGCTGCTGCAGGTTCTGGTTCTGGTTCTGGGCTGACTGCTGCTGGACTAGTCAGTGACATCAGCTGCTGCAGGTTCTGGTTGATGATTGGCTGGTAGCAAAGTCGTCGACTCAGTAGTTTCTGATCAGAAGTAATGTAATCAGAGTAAATACTCGAGTACAGCTGGACATAGTTACACAGTGGGATTACTCTCTGATTTCTGTGAGATGTCCTGCACGTCTTTACCTCGGTGGAGCTTCGATTCTCCTCTTCAGCTGCTCTTGTGTTGTTATAGACTTTCATTTTAATGAGCTGAGATCTATAGATCAGAATATTTCATGTGTGACAGACAGCTGTGCTGTTTCTGTCACATGGAGGTGTATGGAGGTCTGAATCTTCAGCTTTCATTGTGGTTTCTTGCGATGTTCATGTTGTGTGGATGTTCTTTTGGTTCCCTCCATGTTGCCTCTGTAAATATTGTAGATATTACACATTCATAAACAAACTGCAGATGAGCGTGTTTGGCCTCTGATGGCAGCTTCATTACATTCTTCACAGAGCACGCATCAGTTCACTGACACACAAAGCGTGAAACATAATCTGCAGTTTATTACACGAGCAGAAAGTCCGTGACCTGCTGTGACACTGAGAAAAAATCACTTGTTGTTTGTTTGCTGTTTTTCTGCAGCTTCGCCGCAGACAGGAAGTCAGCAGCAGCAGCAGCAGCTTCGAGGTCAGAGTGTGACAAACATCCGTCAGCAAACACAGAAGAAGAAACGCGGCCGCAGAATGTTTCCAACACGTGGTGGAAAAAAGCTGCAGCCTAAAGTGTTACAACACCTCCAGCATGAACACATGCAACAATCAAACACATAGAAATACATAGAAACATACAGAAACATGATGCTACTGTGATGCATCTCCTGTTTGTTACCAACACACACATGAACATCATTATTCCTAACAGACAGAGGGATCTGTGAGTGTGTTATAAAGCTGTGCACTTCACTCCCTGCTGGGTTACACTGGCTTAAAGGCACGTGAGAAGTGGACGGATGTCTGGAGACATGCTACATCAATCTCAGTCTGCCAAAGCCAAACAACTCAAGTTACACACAGAATGCACATATCTCCCAGCCACAGTCCTCCTCTCTCAGCCATGGGCCTGACTCATTGTTCTGCTCATGTTTGAAGCTGCTAATGTTTTGGTCTGATGTGTTTTCTGAACAGAAAGGATGTCGTGTATTCGGTGCTGATGCAGTCGAAGATGTTTGAAGAGAAACTCCACCGACACCGTCTTAGTCGTATAACAAGTTTATTACAACAAGTTCAACGTTACTTGGAGAGCTCCTGGCCGAATGATGAGAGACTCCCCTGATCTATGCAGGACAAACCCTTATATACGCTGGAGGTTATACAATACAATACATGCAGTCTAAATAAACAATAGTATAAATCAGTGTAAGAGAGGGACAGATGAAAACAGAGGCTCCAACAATTTGCTCTTAACCTTTGACCTGAAATCTCGTCAAAGGAAACACACACAGGTAAAAACACTGTACGTGATTCTTACCTGACTCTCTCACCATGCTTCACAATCATCAACACTCCTGACAGCTCTTTGGTTCTTTGGTTCCCCTGTCCAAAGATCCTTAAAGTCAGACAGCTAGCAGGCCAAACAATTACCTTGATGTAAAGCATATATATGTAATAGGATATAACTATGCATCTATGTGCAGACCTGGAGCTGGACCCTGTGTCTCTCACACTGGGCCTCCCAAGCCGACGCTTAACTCCCAAACATAATAAAAGTTTGTATTGTATTCTTACTTATGCAGCGAGGAAGAATATTTTATTGCAGCGGATTAACGAACAAGTACCAACTGTTAAAGGCTGGCAGAGTGTACTGTCTGTATGTTACATTCAAAAACAGACCAGTTCTATAAAGTGTGGGACTATTTGAACTGTAGAGCCGAGCGTCTCTGATATCACGCTTCATTACTGTAACCCTGAGTATTGTTCATATGAATCTGAGCTGCTCTGCTTTTGTTTACTTGTCTGTGAAACATATCGTGTCCTTTACATGTAAATATGAAAAATAAATAAAGATATTGTAAAAAACAAACAAACAGTACATACATTAACATTACTGCAGCCACATTAGGATCTATTTATTACACTATTACACGAGGACCTGCTGTAAGTTATTCCCAAACACATATGTAGATATAAAAGTTTGTGATTGTTATGTAATGTTAGGCTGTAAAGGCTGCAGGACTGTCCACAGACTTTCGGCCATATACTGTTTAATATTCAATGACAACAGAGGAACAAAAATACTTTTGCTCATTACAGTTTTGAACATACATTAAATCATCACGTGGTTTCTCATGTTATATTTGTAGATCTGGTCTGTGATGTGTTTGAGGCACCGGCTCATGGATCAGAAATAAATAAACTCTGACATTTCTTTCTTGTTTTTGATTTCTCGATGATCTTCTGGGTGTCTTCTGTCAGCGGCACCTCCATACTTTATATAAGTAGATATTACTTATATGCTTTCTGCTGTCTGTAAGCCGATTGCGTTCTCTTTCTGCCATCAGGTTAATAACTTCATGTTATTAATGATTTTATGATGTGACCTTTGTCTCCTCAGGCCTCCTGCTGTGCACACATTACGCTGTAGGTAGAGCACTGAGCACTTTCCAGGAGTTTCGTGACGAGACACCAGCGCCATCCTGTGGCTTTCCACCTGAACTGTTACACTCACCTGACTGGAGCTGCTAGTTTCTGTCAGGTCACGTGTTACCACAAAGTTACCATGGCTGGCTTCTTTAAACGACAGACTGAATGTTTCTGCTTCCACTCTTACAAACAGCAGGTGAGCTCCAAGGTTGGATGTTCCCAGTCCTGTTACTGCAACTAGAATGAAGTGTTTCAGGGTACACCACCTAATACTACGACTGCCTAATAAAGATTACTCGTGAAATACGCGACTTACAAAAAGTTCAGGATATTCGTCTTTCAGATTGAGTTTCAGAGTGCACCTAAAATGCCCTCTGACCTTTCCAGGTGTTCGCTGTGGTCATATTTTTGGTAGTCTGCTGTGTGCCCTGTGTTTTGTTTCCCATTTCATATGTAAATAGGGACGTGTGTAACCCGGGAGATGATTGGTGGAGTGTTTCCATTCCCTAGCCTGTGATTGGCTGCAGCTGTGAACCACCTGATATATAAGGATCCAAGATGGTGGCCGTCAGGTGGACAACCAGCACTTCCTGTCCTCTGCCTCTCCCAAGCAGCCACAGGTCCTTCGTGAAGTCCTTCGTGAAGTCCTCCTCTGTAAGTCACTTTGGATAAAAGCGTCTGCTAAATGTGATGTAATGTAAAAAGTCCTCCGTGACTTTCTTAGTGAAGTCCTTGGTGAAGTCCTTGGTGAAGTCCTCGTGAAGTCCTCGGTGAAGTCTTCGTGAAGTCCTCCGTGACTTTCTTAGTGAAGTCCTTGGTGAAGTCCTTGGTGAAGTCCTTGGTGAAGTCCTTGGTGAAGTCCTCCGTGACTTTCTTAGTGAAGTCCTTGGTGAAGTCCTCCGTGACTTTCTTAGTGAAGTCCTTGGTGAAGTCCTCCGTGACTTTCTTAGTGAAGTCCTCCTCTGTAAGTCACTTTGGATAAAAGCGTCTGCTAAATGTGATGTAATGTAAAAAGTCCTCCGTGACTTTCTTAGTGACTTTCTTAGTGAAGTCCTCGGTGAAGTCCTTGGTGAAGTCCTTGGTGAAGTCTTCGTGAAGTCCTTGATGAAGTCCTTGGTGAAGTCCTTGGTGAAGTCCTCCGTGACTTTCTTAGTGAAGTCCTCCTCTGTAAGTCACTTTGGATAAAAGCGTCTGCTAAATGTGATGTAATGTAAAAAGTCCTCCGTGACTTTCTTAGTGACTTTCTTAGTGAAGTCCTCGGTGAAGTCCTTGGTGAAGTCCTTGGTGAAGTCTTCGTGAAGTCCTTGGTGAAGTCCTTGGTGAAGTCCTTGGTGAAGTCCTTGGTGAAGTCCTTGGTGAAGTCCTCGGTGAAATCCGAGTGCTGGGTTAGAAGTAGTTTTTGTTTGGAAAGTCTCGTTTCCTCCTGTTGTCGTTAGTTAGGAAGGTGAGTCCTTTGTCATTTGTTTTCTGACATTAGTGGTTAATTTTCTAGAGAGATTTGTTTTAGTTGTTTTGGCCTCGGTCCACCCTGAAGTTGAACCTTAGTTGTAGTTATTTGATCCCTGAGTTTTGTAAATAAATAATTTTCTTTTCTATAAAAACCTGTTGTCTGTGGCTGGGACCCTTTCCTACATGAACTGGAGGATTCACTTCATTGAGCTTTGAATGCAACTGTTCAGTGTTTCAGTACTCAGTGTGTGATCCATGAATGTCCTCTTCATCGTGAGCATCGAGATTGTGACGTCGAGCTACATTACGTTCTAACGTCCTCTTCACTCTCCTCTCCTCTGCCATTATGTCCATAGAGGCTGCTGAGGCCGTTACATTGCCCACATGCCCAGCTCCTGTTCTGGCACGACACCAGCCCAGCTCACGAGCTGAGCTAACATCAGTGTTAGTGTGAGAACAGACGAATGAATGACAGAGACTGCCCTCACCTGATCCACAGGAGGTAACTCTGACAGTTTACACAGTGATGATTGAAGACTGAACTTCTTTAATTATGTGACTCTGGTTTAAAGTATAACTCTAATAAAAACACATGTTGCATATATCCCTAAAGTTCAGAAATGTGTTGACTCTTTAAATCATGTTTCAAACTCGGCACTTCTTCACCCACCGTCAACAATCAGCTGATTCAGTGCTTCCTGTCTGACCTTCACTTCCCCGCGCTAATAACAGGAATGTTTTCAGGTCTTTGTTGGTTTTTCTTCTTCATTAAAATCATATTTAAACAGAATGATGCTCTCTGCTGGAGTCATGTGACCTCAAATCAAATCAATTTTATTTGTATAGCCCAAAGTCACAAAGTACATCTGCCTCGGAGGGCTTTACAATCTGTACCTGTAGGAAGTGACTGTACGCTTCATGTTTGTTTTTCATGTGACAGCAGCGCCACCATGTGGACTTTCATTTTTTTACACAAATCAAAAAGTCCTGATCAGAGTCACTCTAATTCACCAGGTATGTGTGTGTACGCACACGCACACGCACACACACACGCACACGCGCACACACACTCCATGAAGCATTCAAAATGTGATATCAAACATTTCAGATTTTTCATAAGTTATGGTGATGGAGTAAGAACAGAAACTTTATATATTTATTAGGATCATTTATTCATGAGGCCTCACTTCATGAAGAAATGAACATTAAGAGTAAAAACATACAGTATACACAGCAGTCAATGTGCTGATTAAGTTTATTTTTTATTTAATTTTGGAATATTAAAATGAAAAAATGATGAATTAATAATAAATATATAACACATTTTAAAAAGATGCAAAAAAAAAAAAGCTACTTAAACAATAATGTGTGATCGAACCTCTGTACATCAGAGCATACGCAGCACCAGCATGTCAATATTAAAGTGTGAACTCAGTTTGGCAGCAGGAGGAGGAGGAAGAGGAGGAACAGGAGGAGGAGAAGGAGGAGGAGGAACAGGAGGAGGAGGAAGAGGAGCAGTCAGAGGAGGAGCAGGAGGAGGAGGAGCAGTCAGAGGAGGAGGAGGAGGAGGAACAGGAAGAGGAGGAAGAGGAGCAGTCAGAGGAGGAGCAGGAGGAGGAGGAGCAGTCAGAGGAGGAGGAGGAGGAGAGAGTAACAGGAAGAGGAGGAAGAGGAGCAGTCAGAGGAGGAGCAGGAGGAGGAGGAGCAGTCAGAGGAGGAGGAGGAAGAGGAGCAGGAGGAGGAAGAGGAGCAGTCAGAGGAGGAGGAGGAGGAACAGGAGGAAGAGGAGGAGGAGGAAGAGGAAGAGGAGGAGGAGGAGGAGCAGGAGGAGGAACAGGAGGAAGAGGAAGAGGAGGAGGAGGAGGAGCAAGAGGAAGAGGAGGAGGAGGAGGAGCAGGAGGAAGAGGAGGAGGAAGAGGAAGAGGAGGAGGAGGAGCAGGAGGAAGAGGAGGAGGAGGAGGAGCAGTCAGAGGAGGAGGAGCAGTCAGAGGAGGAGCAGGAGGAAGAGGAGGAGGAGGAGCAGTCAGAGGAGGAGCAGGAGGAAGAGGAGGAGCAGGAGGAAGAGGAGGAGGAGGAGCAGGAGGAAGAGGAGCAGGAGGAAGAGGAGGAGGAGCAGTCAGAGGAGGAGCAGGAGGAACAGAAGGAAGAGGAGGAGGAGGAGGAGCAGGAGGAGGAGGAGGAACAGGAGGAAGAGGAGGAGGAGGAACAGCAGGAGGAGCAGCAGAAGCAGGAGGAGCAGGAGGAAGAGGAGGAGGAGGAGCAGGAGAAGCAGGAGGAGGAGGAGGACATGCTGTTTTCTGAGAGCTGGCTTGTGAAATGAGTCTTTTTTAAAGTGAACTAGCTGCTAACTTAGCCGCTAATTAGCCGCTAACTAACCGCTAACTAGCCGCTAACTTAGCCGCTAATTAGCCGCTAACTAACCGCTAACGTAGCCGCTAACGAGCCGCTAAGGTAGCCGCTAACTAGCCGCTAACTTAGCCGCTAACTAACCGCTAACTTAGCCGCTAACGAGCCGCTAAGGTAGCCGCTAACGTAGCCGCTAACGTAGCCGCTGACTAGCCGCTAGCTGACGTTCCCGCCTTTAACTTTTTGCTGACTCATGCTGCTAACACAATGCTAACTAGTCGCTAACTAGCCAGCTAACATCAGACTGCTTCCTCACTGAAGACGTCACGAGGTGAGAAACACTCACGCTGTCATATTATTTCAGATTACTGCTTCAAACGAGTTTTTATATTTTAAAGTCTTTTTTTACGTTTTATCGAAGCTTTCATTGTGGCGATGCTACTGAAGTAGCTACTGTTAATGTACGTCACGCTGACATCAGACTGTAACGACCTCACATAATATACATGAAGTTTTAAATATATATAATTAGTATTAGCTCACATTATTAGATATTTAGTTAATCCCTGAAAGGGAATGAGGTCGTCATAGCAGTCCGTATATTTGAATACAATAAAAATACAATAGAATAAATTAGACCTGCCAAATAACAATCAATGAATGAACAGACACTTCATTTGTATAGCAATTTTAAAATAAATAAATAATAATTAGCACCGTGAAAACTATAGAAAAGAAATCCAGAAAGAAAAGAAAGATCAAATTCATGAATGAAACACACAATTTACAAACCTAATATAATCCATTTAAAGACAATTAAAAAGATTTATTATTACATTTATTAAACAATGGTTACAATAATGTTAAAACTCAGTGCAGGCGGCATCCCTCAAACAAAACCAATTCAAACAAGCTGAGCTCCACTGTACCAAGCGAGCTAGTGTTTACAGCTGAAGGTCGTCTGGGAACCGTCTGCCTCCGGATAAACAAACGCAAACAGACCAAACACACATAAAAATTTATTCGATTACAATACATAGACAAAAACTTCCTCACCATAGATAATCCAAACAAACAAAAAACACACACACTGAGCCACCAAAGAGACAAGGCTGATGCACACAGGTGAGGGTGCACACAGGTGAGGGTGCGCACAGGTGAGGATGCACACAGGTGAGGGTGCACACAGGTGAGAGTGCGCACAGGTGAGGGTGCACACAGGTGAGGGAGCGCACAGGTGAGGATGCACACAGGTGAGGATGCACACAGGTGAGGATGCACACAGGTGAGGGTGCACACAGGTGAGGGAGCGCACAGGTGAGGATGCGCACAGGTGAGGGTGCACACAGGTGAGGGAGCGCACAGGTGAGGGAGCGCACAGGTGAGGATGCGCACAGGTGAGGATGCGCACAGGTGAGGGTGCGCACAGGTGAGGGTGCGCACAGGTGAGGATGCGCACAGGTGAGGGTGCACACAAGTGAGGGTGCACACAGGTGGATCTTATGGGGCTTAAAAGTCCCTTCCCATTCATACCTTGCACTCAACAAACTGGCCACTAGATGGCAGTCCAAGGTCACAATAAATTCAGTGTCATTCACAATTATAATAATTATAAAAATGTATAAATAGACATAAATAAATACCAGCAGCCTGCTGTAAATGTCTTTAATTGTCCCTGTAACGTTCACTAACACACACCGTGCTGACTCGATGTTTGCGAACGTTGACCACTTGACGCCTGTAAGGTAAGAAACATTTTATTACTCTGTTGGATTTCTTGTATGTAGCTATGACTACGATACTTCTTTGCTAATGATCAGTGTCAGTGATCATCACCGGCGGCTGTGGCTCAGGAGGTACAGCGGGTTGTTCAGTAATCAGATGATCGGCGGTTCGATCCCCTCCAGTCTGTGTGTTTAAGTGTCGTTGGGCAAGATACTGTACTCGCTTTATGTAAATGACTATATATAATTTAACAATGCTGATCATCAGGCCCAGTCTCCTGTTAGTTAGTTCTGATGTTGATATGAGATTAAATGTATATCTATGTATATCACACGGTTACCGACATGTATGAAAGCATAGTTTGAGTTTAGCGGTGTCGACAGTAGAAGCTGACTTCAGGATATATCGCTCATGCAACGCCGTGCGCCCGGGCCCGGTGGATTTTGAGATTCAACAGTTTGTATTGTGACAGTCTGTTTAGACATGTGTTGTATTACAAGCCATGTTTGCTTTATTCATTCATACATTTTATTTTTTAAATCTTCCTATCCCTCGGAGGCGTGTCGGGGACTGAAGCCGATCCCAGCTGACCCTGGACAAGACATGGGGTCCACCCTGCGTGAGTTGTCAGTCCGTCACATTCAATTAACCTGCATGTCTCTGTCGGAGTAGCCAATGCATACATGGGGGAAACATGCAAACCACTGCACCACCCTGCAACTTTTCAGACATGGAAGAGGCATCACGAGCTAGCCCTGCTAAAGCAGCTAATTAACCAGGCTGCTGCTGGGCTCAGATGAACTTTAACAGCTTTGTACCAGGTGACCACCTGCTTCCAGCTGCAGTGCAGCCATCCAACTAGGGACCATTTCAGGTGCTGTGTACACAAATCAAGCCCTAACTCAAAGGTACTGTGGCCACCACAGGTAGCTAATTCTGATGGAGTTAATGCTGTCCGATAACCAGATTTATTCTGTACAGGCTATTCTACCGTCGCCCTGCATGCCATCATTTGCTGACAGCTGAATGATTTTTTTTTAAACCTTTATTTATTCAGGGTAGATTCACCGAGAGTGAGGCAGTCTTTTGCAGGAACGCCCTGATCACATTCACACTTTAAGCTGCCTACTACAACCACAGTTGTTGGAGCAGACGGGGTCAAGGGCCTTTGTCAAAGCCTCCTCACAAGCTGCCCAATGCAGCACGCCGGTGCTTATTTTACAACCCCCGATTGACTGAGAATGTCCCCACATCAGAAGAAGGATCTGCACTCTGGCAGGTAAATTGATGATGATTTTAGGTCATTCGAGGAGGTGAAGTTATGCTGTGATCTCTCTTCACAGTGAAAGTGAGAATATTTAACAACACTGAAATATACACCCCCTTCATCACTGCGTAAGGTAAGAATAAACATTGGAATGTTTCATTGTATGCTGTTATATGTAGTTATAATTGATTAGAAACACACAGATATCATGTCTCTTCTTCACTTGTAATAAAACAGGTGTGATAACTAGATAAATTCATGTGAGAAGACATCACTGAATTTTAAACTGAAATGAACTGAACTAATTAATGAGAGGGTGCCCTTTAATGTCATTATTGGCACGACAGTGATGTGGTCAGTCCGTTAGCATCACTGAAGTGCCAGTAATGAGTTAAGGGTCACCCTCGTCAGTTTCCACAGAGCACCTCGAGCTGAGAGGAAGTCAGACACAGAAACAGCATAGAGAGTCTGGTGGATTTTCAAAATAAAATACCCTGTCCAACTCCTGGTGGTAAAAACTTCTGAAATGCTCCTGGTGGGGTTTGAGGTCGCGTGCAGGACGGACCAGCTGTCATGAGACGTGCCCGGTGGACTTTCAGGGTAAGTCTAACACTGTATCAGCAACTCACCGGCACAGCTGATGGAGAATGATCCAAACATTTCCAGTAACTTCACAGCCAAAAAGTCCACCATGAGAAACTGTGGAGATGAACTGGACTTCTGTTGATGCCATAAGAGAATTAACAGATCTTAAAATATTTGACTTTAAAAGTTTTTCTGTGGATTCGTCATTTTCATGGTGTCGAGTGTTCAGGCGTCATCCACTTGGTGATGATGTGAATCGTCCCACAGTGATTCACCAGCAGCTGTAACCACAGTGACTCTGATAAAACAGGAATTAGCAGAATCCATCTGATATGAAGCTGTGGTTTGAATACCACTTCCCTCCTCTGTGAAGAGGAGTCAGATATCTGTGTTCAGGTTTTTGTACAGCCTCTTCTACACTTTGTATCACTGTGTTTCTACAGCACAGTAGTAGAGAGCTGTGTCTTCCAGGGTTAGTTTATTGATGGTCAGTTCAGTTGATGAACTTGATGTTTTGGATTCATATCGTTTATCAGGAATATATTCAAGGTGACTCAATGATCCTGCTCCTTTCCAGAGTATAAACTGAGGTGCATGAAGGTCAGAATGATGTTTGTACCAGTGAAGGTAAGGATCATCGTAATCTGACTGATATTTACATGTGAGTGTGACAGATTCTCCTTCTCTTCCACTGACTTCATCTCCTTCAGGAGAGATTGTGTCTCCAGCTATTAGTCCTGGACAAAGTGGAGAAAATGAAGCCATTAGACTAACATTGTTGATGAGGCTGAGAGGAGAAGACAGTGTCAAATATCAAGTGTACAGTGTTACTCTGTGGACAGAAACAGCTCAACTGTTGAGAGATTTCTGCTCTGAACTCCAGTTTCCATCAATCTTTAGAAAAGAATCCAAACATGTTGTTGTTTCTATCTTACCAAAGAAAAGAGCAGCAAGAATAATCCACAGCCAATGTTCCATCTCTACAACAAGGTTTAAATCAACAGGAGAAACTAGCTGATGTTCAACATTCAGTGTGACAGTTGTTCTCTTCACAGCAGCACTTATTATTGACACAATGGTTGAACACAGTGCAGAAGTAGTGCACCGCCTACTTGATGATGTCGCCCTCTAGTGGAGGTCAAAGGTTCAGTACAGCAGTGTGGAAAAAAGGCTTCCAGCAGCTTGTCAGTGTGTCAGCTTGTGTTTTTGTACAGAGTTTTGGTGTTTCCTGTCACTGTGGGCCTCACAGCACAGTAGTACACAGCAGAGTCTGTCACTGCAGCAGAGGAGATCTGCAGATCTACTCTATTTCTCTCTGCGTTCAGTTCAGCAGTCAGTCGAGGGTGTGGAGGTGTTGCTTGCACCACTGAAGGCTCTGTTGTATCAGTGATCAGGAGAAGGAACTGAGGAGCTGATCCAGGATCCTGTCTGTACCACTGGAGATTTTGAGCTTTAACTGAATAGCTACAGGACAGAGTAAGACTACGGCCCTCTGATGAAAACTCTTCAGGTTTGCTGGCAGTAATATCATCTTCCAAGGTGTTACCTAGTGAGGGAAACAACATGTTCTATTTAGAGTTCTGTTCCAACGTGAGAAATCCATCATTTGAGAAACATCACACATTGACAGAAACACACGTACCTACGAGAGTTGAAAAGAACAAAATGGCAGTGAGTTTTTCCATGTTGACAGAGGTGAAATGCTGGAATTGAATGTTCAGTATGAAGAAGTTTGGTCACTTGTGTTTGGTTTGATGTTCACAGCTGGAATCAAACAGTTCTCTGCCATGAAGCAGCTCTGCAGTCAGTAGGAGGAGACTCATGTGTCAAATTAGTTTCATTGCTGAAGTTCATCATCACAACTGAAAAGAATCTAGACTGTGTCATCACATCCCATTGAAGGTTAACAGTGTGTGACTCCCTCTAGTGGATGTTGTGGAGTATTGTGTTGTCTTTGCTCCAAAGGTTTTTGTACAGAGTTTTGGTGTTTCCTGTCACTGTGGGCCTCACAGCACAGTAGTACACAGCAGAGTCAGACAGCTGAAGCTTCTGGATCTTCAGATCTACACGTTTCTTTTCTTCTGTCAGATCAGTAAAAAATCTGTTTGATTCTAGTGAATCTGCAGTTCTTGTAAAATTCAGTCCTGAGATGTACAGGATGAACTCTGGAGGTTTTCCTGGATATTGTCGATACCAGAAGAAATAATCACTGGCATCAGCTTGTTTGGAGTAATTGTAGGACAGAGTAACAGTGCTGTCTTCTAAACTGGACTCTTCTTCCTTGACTGCAGAGAGTTGTTGACAGCTGACACCTAAAGGAAGAGATAACTCTGTTATTTCATGTTGGAAAAGACTCAAGAAATGATTCACATTTAACAAAGATTGGACTGTGAATTGTAAAAATGCAGAAAGTAACGTACCTGTTAGAATAGTGACAAAGATCAGAGAAAGTCCATAATAGTCTGATGACAGCATGTTGAATAAAGGTAATGTTTGTGGTTTGTGTATTGAACTCTGCTGAATATGGAAGTTCCTCTCTCTTCTATAGTTCAGTAACAGCTTAGCTCCTCCCTGAATCTCTCCGTCTCCTCTTAGATCTGGATTGTCACTTCTCTCTGTTGACACTGCATGATGAGGAAAACCTTAAAACTGCTTTGACAAAGATACATGTTGAGGGCTGACTCCCTCTAGTGGATGTTGTGGAGTATTGTGTTGTCTTTGCTCCAAAGGTTTTTGTACAGAGTTTTGGTGTTTCCTGTCACTGTGGGCCTCACAGCACAGTAGTACACAGCAGAGTCAGACAGCTGAAGCTTCTGGATCTCCAGAGGAACTGACTTATTCTGGATTGTTGCATCAAATCTGTCTTTCGGGAACTCAGCAGCATTATCTTCACTTTTGAAAGTATCACGACGCAAAATATAAAACGGAATGTCATTTACTTCTTGTTTGTACCAAAACAAATATGAAAATGTTGCACTGGTCTCAAATGTACAGTGAAGTGTAACTGTGTCTCCTTCAGTAGCATTGACATCTCCTGGTGGTTGGATCACTCTGTCTTGTCCTTTACACTCTGGGGAAGAAGAGAACATGCAGAGGAAGAGATGAATCAATAAAGATGATTGATTAAAGGAGAACAATCAGTAGGTTTAAAGAGTTACCGAGCCAGAGAGTCAGAATCAGGATGTTTCTCAGCCAGTGTTTCATGTCTGCAGTGAGACGGGAGGAGAGAGGAAGAACATTGATACTCTGATGGATCTGGGCCTTCACATCATTGGTCCTTCCTCTTTATCATCTGTTGAACAACTCTCAACATTTCAAGTTCATCAGTGTCATCACATCCCATTGAAGTCTAACAGTGTGTGACTCCCTCTAGTGGATGTTGTGGAGTATTGTGTTGTCTTTTCTCCAAAGGTTTTTGTACAGAGTTTTGGTGTTTCCTGTCACTGTGGGCCTCACAGCACAGTAGTACACAGCAGAGTCAGACAGCTGAAGCTTCTGGATCTTCAGATCTACACGTTTCTTTTCTTCTGTCAGATCAGTAAAAAATCTGTTTGATTCTAGAGAATCTGCAGTTCTTGTAAAATTCATTCCTGAGATGTACAGGATGAACTCTGGAGGTTTTCCTGGATATTGTCGATACCAGAAGAAATAATCTTGAGCAGTTGCTTGTCTGGAGTAATTGTAGGACAGAGTAACAGTGCTGTCTTCTAAACTGGACTCTTCTTCCTTGACTGCAGTGAGTTGTTGACAGCTGACACCTAAAGGAAGAGATAACTCTGTTATTTCATGTTGGAAAAGACTCAAGAAATGATTCACATTTAACAAAGATTGGACTGTGAATTGTAAAAATGCAGAAAGTAACGTACCTGTTAGAATAGTGACAAAGATCAGAGAAAGTCCATAATAGTCTAATGACAGCATGTTGAATAAAGGTAATGTTTGTGGTTTGTGTATTGAACTCTGCTGAATATGGAAGTTCCTCTCTCTTCTATAGTTCAGTAACAGCTTAGCTCCTCCCTGAATCTCTCCGTCTCCTCTTAGATCTGGATTGTCACTTCTGACAGGATGAGTTCTGGAGAACAGGTAACAAGAACTAAATGCAAAATAACAAAGTCAGTGAAGGGCAGCCTGGGTGATCGACAAGGGAGGAGCAGAGACCTCAGGCAGGCGGTCTGGGGGCAAGTATGATGGACTGAGCAGGTCTGGAAGATGACCAGGTGCAGGGACAAAGTGTGGAGCAGCTCTGGAGGACAACCGGACCAACAGAACAACTCAGGACACAGGTGATGAAAGCGGAACCTAAGTGAAAATGATTGGGCTGATAGCTGGGAGCCTGTAGAGAAGGATATAACTAGAAATGCTACCATGAACGTG
This sequence comes from Collichthys lucidus, assembly GCA_004119915.2. Classification (NCBI taxonomy): domain Eukaryota; kingdom Metazoa; phylum Chordata; class Actinopteri; family Sciaenidae; genus Collichthys; species Collichthys lucidus. Next base: position 536,784 of record CM014089.1, read on the forward strand.
CCAGCATCTGATCAGATTCAGGGTCCTGTCTCCAGGAACAAGAGCAGTACCTGCACTGCAGTGATAAATAGATCTAGTGTTGGATGTCGGTGGTTGAAGGGGGCATGAAGCTGTGTGACTCCCTCTAGTGGATGTTGTGGAGTATTGTGTTGTCTTTGCTCCAAAGGTTTTTGTACAGAGTTTTGGTGTTTCCTGTCACTGTGGGCTTCACAGCACAGTAGTACACAGCAGAGTCAGACAGCTGAAGCTTCTGGATCTCCAGAGGAACTGATCTTGAGGTGGAATTCAGTGTGGATGAAAATCTCTCCTCGTCTTCTGTTTTCCTCTGGTCAAACTTAGAGCGGCTCAGTATGAATTTGGGGCTGTTGTTTCCATCTTGTTTGTACCAGAAGAGATACTCACTGGTTGAACTGCTGTTATATTGACAGCCAAGTGTTACTGCCTGTCCTTCAGTAGCAGTCACATGTCGTTCTCGTTGCAGCACGTTGTCTTTTTGTGCTCTGCATTCTGTAAAACAGCAACAAACAGTATCAGTGAGCTGTTAAAGAATCATGTCAATGTTGGATTGATATCACAGAAACAGAGTTGTGTTCATACCAAGGCACACAGCAGCCAGCAACACTGAGATGAACAGAGGCATCATATGTGCAGTGTTGAGTAACTGTGAGCTCCAGCAAGTAAAAAGCAGGCTGTGATCTCTCTGAGTTCATCAACACTAAGTTGGTGGATTAGAAGGAGGAGCCTGATCACAGTGACAGGGCTCATTCACAGCCCTATATTATTCCCCTACTGACAACTTTACGCTCAACACATTTTACTGACACTCTCCTTTCTGTGAAGAGTTTGTCTGAGACATCATTGGACATTTCAGCCCACAAGTTTTCTTGGTACCCTAACATATAAAAGGTGCTAATTGTTGTGACTCTGCTACGGGCCATCTCACAGTTTATTATTATCAAGATGCAGCAGGGTCTGAAATTAGCACCGTCACCCAACAAATGCTTTCAAACTGTTGACATCAAACAGTGAAGCCATCCACGTCTTTGAACAGTGAAAACACACAACTGTTCTGGAGTTTCCTCTCCTGAGGTTACACGAGGTCCCGTGTGGCCTTGAGGTCCCGTGTGGCCTTGAGGTCCCGTGTGGCCTTGAGGTCCCGTGTGGCCTTGAGGTCCCGTGTGGCCTTGAGGTCCCGTGTGGCCTTGAGGTCCTCAGCAGTATCAGTTGTTTGTCTCTGGTTGGGAACAGTAGGTGCCAGTCTATCTCCACACGGTGGTGTCCAGGGTCACAGAGACCTGTTGCTGCCTTCATAGACATCATAGATAGCTTGTTGTTGTAAACAGACATGTGTGTCTCCAGACTAGAACATGCTGACAGTAACACCTCCATGGGTAAAGACATTCTCTGTGACTCATTCTGGGCGTGTAGTATTTGTGCTGTTATCTTGGGGTTTAAAGTCGATCCACCAGGATGAGTTGGGCACAATGTGAGACCGACTCAGGCACTTCTGATCAACTCTGACAGTGTCTCTGATTCAATAAATAAAACAGCATCAGACACCAGAGGCTGCTGAACTCTCTGAACTCCTGACCTCTGACCTTTGACCTTTGACCTTTGACTTCAGCAATTTCTCCACAACAACAACCAAAAGTCGACAGAGCAGCATGTTTGAAAATCACTCACAACTGCAATCCAAAAGCAAACGCTATTGGCCGTTTGATTTGGGATGGAGCTCTACATTTTTCACAGCACAGTGAACAGTTGATGCACTCATTGATCCTGATTGGCCCACATGATACAAAGTCAGTCATTTATTAGTTGGTCATGTTGTCGAGTGTCTGAAGCATCTTCCAGTTGGTTTGTGGTTGATGTGGATTTGCTGCTCATGTGAATCCTCCCACAGTGTTTCATTAGCAGCTGTAACCACAGTGACTCTGATAAAACAGGAATTAGCAGAATCCATCTGATATGAAGCTGTGGTTTGAATACCACTTCCCTCCTCTGTGAAGAGGAGTCAGATATCTGTGTTCAGGTTTTTGTACAGCCTCTTCTACACTTTGTATCACTGTGTTTCTACAGCACAGTAGTAGAGAGCTGTGTCTTCCAGGGTTAGTTTATTGATGGTCAGTTCAGTTGATGAACTTGATGTTTTGGATTCATATCGTTTATCAGGAATATATTCAAGGTGACTCAATGATCCTGCTCCTTTCCTGAGTATAAACTGAGGTGCATGAAGGTCAGAATGATGTTTGTACCAGTGAAGGAGGCGACCACCTGTTGACTGATATTTACATGTGAGCGTGACAGATTCTCCTTCTCTTCCATTGACTTCATCTCCTTCAGGAGCGATTGTGTCTCCAGCTATTAGTCCTGGACAAAGTGGAGAAAATGAAGCCATTAGACTAACATTGTTGATGAGGCTGAGAGGAGAAGACAGTGTCAAATATCAAGTGTACAGTGTTACTCTGTGGACAGAAACAGCTCAACTGTTGAGAGATTTCTGCTCTGAACTCCAGTTTCCATCAATCTTTAGAAAAGAATCCAAACATGTTGTTGTTTCTATCTTACCAAAGAAAAGAGCAGCAAGAATAATCCACAGCCAATGTTCCATCTCTACAACAAGGTTTAAATCAACAGGAGAAACTAGCTGATGTTCAACATTCAGTGTGACAGTTGTTCTCTTCACAGCAGCACTTATTATTAACACAATGGTTGAACACAGTGCAGAAGTAGTGCACCGCCTACTTGATAATGTCGCCCTCTAGTGGAGGTCAAAGGTTCAGTACAGCAGTGTGGAAAAAAGGCTTCCAGCAGCTTGTCAGTGTGTCAGCTTGTGTTTTTGTACAGAGTTTTGGTGTTTCCTGTCACTGTGGGCCTCACAGCACAGTAGTACACAGCAGAGTCTGTCACTGCAGCAGAGGAGATCTGCAGATCTACTCTATTTCTCTCTGCGTTCAGTTCAGCAGTCAGTCGAGGGTGTGGAGGTGTTGCTTGCACCACTGAAGGCTCTGTTGTATCAGTGATCAGGAGAAGGAACTGAGGAGCTGATCCAGGATCCTGTCTGTACCACTGGAGATTTTCAGCTTTAACTGAATAGCTACAGGACAGAGTAAGACTACGGCCCTCTGATGAAAACTCTTCAGGTTTGCTGGCAGTAATATCATCTTCCAAGGTGTTACCTAGTGAGGGAAACAACATGTTCTATTTAGAGTTCTGTTCCAACGTGAGAAATCCATCATTTGAGAAACATCACACATTGACAGAAACACACGTACCTACGAGAGTTGAAAAGAACAAAATGGCAGTGAGTTTTTCCATGTTGACAGAGGTGAAATGCTGGAATTGAATGTTCAGTATGAAGAAGTTTGGTCACTTGTGTTTGGTTTGATGTTCACAGCTGGAATCAAACAGTTCTCTGCCATGAAGCAGCTCTGCAGTCAGTAGGAGGAGACTCATGTGTCAAATTAGTTTCATTGCTGAAGTTCATCATCACAACTGAAAAGAATCTAGACTGTGTCATCACATCCCATTGAAGGTTAACAGTGTGTGACTCCCTCTAGTGCAGGGGTCGGCAATTAAGTTTGGGCGCGGGCCAATTTTTTTCTGACAATTCCATCGCGGGCCATGACCATGGGGGGGGGGGGGGGGGGGGGGGGGGTGCTGCGTCCTGATTGGCTGAGTGAGAACCGCACGTATGTTCTACGTCCTGATTTATTAAGGGAGCACTGTACAAAATGCGTGTAACAATGTGTATAAAAGTGTGTGGTTACGGCCTTAAACGCCCACTGCGTCTGTCATGAAACACTCAACCTGCCCTAGCAACCTGCCGTAACTAATGTATTGTAACGTCCAGCCGGACGCGTCAGGAATGAAGAGACGTTATGTTGCAAAACCGGCCTTTATTGCCAAACAGACTTATTGCAGAACACGGTTATTGTAGGCCATAACCACGCCAAACTCACAGAACATGTCCCACTCTCCAGCCTCACTCATGTCGTCTCTCTCCACACACGCTCACACACACGCACACACCCTCTCACCTGCTCCCCCGCCCCCTTGCTCTCATACAGGTGCATTCACGGACCATGGGAAACCACCGAACTCACATTACAACATAAAACACATAACTGCAGGGTCGCTACAGTATACAGCAGCGCAGATCTGCCGACCTTGTTTGGTTTTGTTTTTTTCATTTAATAAAACATATTTGTTCACGTTGTCTGTTGCAAGAGGGACACAGGACACTTTTATTTTCCACAGGTTACAGCGCACGCACGTGCCAATTAGCGTTCCGACCTGTGCGTCAAGTAAAGAGGCTGCGAGGATGTTCTGGCTGCTGTCACGTTACTTATCAGCTACTTTTTAATAAATGTTGTGAAATCTGTGGAATTTTTGTGTTTTGAAGGTAAACATGAGGTTTAAAAGATATATTTAAAAATATATATGTATATATTAAAATAAATCAACGTCATCTAGCGGGCCAGATATAAATTGACGGCGGGCCAGTTCTGGCCCGCGGGCCGCTAATTGCCGACCCCTGCTCTAGTGGATGTTGTGGAGTATTGTGTTGTCTTTGCTCCAAAGGTTTTTGTACAGAGTTTTGGTGTTTCCTGTCACTGTGGGCCTCACAGCACAGTAGTACACAGCAGAGTCAGACAGCTGAAGCTTCTGGATCTGCAGATCTACACGTTTCTTTTCTTCTGTCAGATCAGTAAAAAATCTGTTTGGTTCTAGAGAGTCTGCTGGTTTTGTAATGTTAGTTCCTGAGATGTAGTAGAGGAACTCTGGAGGTTTTCCTGGATATTGTCGATACCAGAAGAAATAATCATTGCCATCAGCTTGTTTGGAGTAATTGTAGGACAGAGTAACAGTGCTGTCTTCTAAACTGGACTCTTCTTCCTTGACTGCAGAGAGTTGTTGACAGCTGACACCTAAAGGAAGAGATAACTCTGTTATTTCATGTTGGAAAAGACTCAAGAAATGATTCACATTTAACAAAGATTGGACTGTGAATTGTAAAAATGCAGAAAGTAACGTACCTGTTAGAATAGTGACAAAGATCAGAGAAAGTCCATAATAGTCTAATGACAGCATGTTGAATAAAGGTAATGTTTGTGGTTTGTGTATTGAACTCTGCTGAATATGGAAGTTCCTCTCTCTTCTATAGTTCAGTAACAGCTTAGCTCCTCCCTGAATCTCTCCGTCTCCTCTTAGATCTGGATTGTCACTTCTCTCTGTTGACACTGCATGATGAGGAAAACCTTAAAACTGCTTTGACAGAGATACATGTTGAGGGCTGACTCCCTCTAGTGGATGTTGTGGAGTATTGTGTTGTCTTTGCTCCAAAGGTTTTTGTACAGAGTTTTGGTGTTTCCTGTCACTGTGGGCTGCAGAGCACAGTAGTACACAGCAGAGTCTGTCACTTTAGCTGAGATGATCTGCAGAGCCACACGTTTCTCTGATTTGTTGATGTGAGCTGAGAAATCAGAATCAGTTGGATGAATCAATCCTCCCTCTGTGATGTAGAGCAGGAACTCTGGTCTGGATCTCTGGTATTGTCGGTACCACTGGATGTTGTTGATAGAACCGTCATATTTACAGGTCAGGTTGATGTTTCCTCCCCCTGCAACATGTTCTTCAGTACTTTCTGGATTTATGCTGTTCATGGAGCCCAGGGCTGCAAAATGAGGATTATTCATGTCAGTTAGTCTGCAAGAGATTCAAACATGAAGAGACTCAACAAAGGTTCTTGACTTTCTCTTTCATCTTTGATCATTTAGAGATTAAACTTGACCAAAAGTCTTTTTCTATCATGGAAACAGATGAAGCTGTAGATCTGAAATGTAGAGCAGATATCTGGTTAACGCAGCAGGTTAAATGAGACTCTGATGTCTGTTCTAACACTCACCTATAAAGACAGAGAACAGTAGAAAGATGTGAAGCAACATGTCTTTGGAGTTGTTCAAGTCAAACAGACAGCAGATGACCAGTGTTCTTCCACTGCAGTCGAATGAAAAACCTAAACAGCCTCTCTGCTGCACAGACCTTCTCCTCAACATCAAGCTGATTGAGCTTTTACTTCCTCAAACAAACAATCTCATTGGCTGAGTTGAAGGTCAGTGGGCGGGGCCAGAGAAAAGCTTTGTCTGCATCCAGAGCAGCTCTGCCTCAGAGAAATGTTTGCTGAATGTCCAGGTTCAGTTCTTCACACTGTTGTGAGACCGAGGCAGGTCCCAGTAGAAGGAAGCTTGATCACCTGAACATTTAGTCTTTATCCTGGAAACATGGAGGACATTTCATACTTCCTCTAATTACAATGGACACATCCTAATATGAATATTTTAGATACTGAATCAGCCCCAGCAATGATCAGAAGCCATCGTGTCTTCATGTCCTGACTCGTCTTTGTTAAGGCGTTGGATGACTTGTGGTCAGTGACTCTGACTCCCTCCCAGTCAATGCTGTGGCTGGTTTTGGTCTGGTGTTCTCAGACTGATGACTGATTGAACCCTGTGGTACACCACAAGAAATCACAGCCTGAGAGAACAACAGAGAAACTTGTTTCATAAAGTCTGAGTCTGAGATGCAAACCAGTTCATGGAGATACTTGATCCAAACTCTGTGATTTGTCAGAGGTTGAAGTAAATAGAACTGTCAATATATGTTACATGTCCTTTATTTTATTGAATATTTGTACTCATAATATCCCACAACACCTCATTATCATCAGAGTTTGTGTCGTATGAAACAACCTTTTCCCTCATTCTGTATTTTTTCTTTAGTGCTTCAGTTTCTGTCTTTTTATCATCAGGACAAAGAATCTAGACTGTGTCATCACATCCCATTGAAGTTTAACAGTGTGTGACTCCCTCTAGTGGATGTTGTGGAGTATTGTGTTGTCTTTGCTCCAAAGGTTTTTGTACAGAGTTTTGGTGTTTCCTGTCACTGTGGGCCTCACAGCACAGTAGTACACAGCAGAGTCAGACAGCTGAAGCTTCTGGATCTTCAGATCTACACGTTTCTTTTCTTCACTCAGTTTTGTTGAGAACTTTGTCTGATTTCAAAGACTCTGCTGGTCTTGATTGATTCAGTCCTGAGATGTACAGGATGAACTCTGGAGGTTTTCCTGGATATTGTCGATACCAGAAGAAATCATCATTGGCATCAGCTTGTTTGGAGTAATTGTAGGACAGAGTAACAGTGCTGTCTTCTAAACTGGACTCTTCTTCCTTGACTGCAGAGAGTTGTTGACAGCTGACACCTAAAGGAAGAGATAACTCTGTTATTTCATGTTGGAAAAGACTCAAGAAATGATTCACATTTAACAAAGATTGGACTGTGAATTGTAAAAATGCAGAAAGTAACGTACCTGTTAGAATAGTGACAAAGATCAGAGAAAGTCCATAATAGTCTAATGACAGCATGTTGAATAAAGGTAATGTTTGTGGTTTGTGTATTGAACTCTGCTGAATATGGAAGTTCCTCTCTCTTCTATAGTTCAGTAACAGCTTAGCTCCTCCCTGAATCTCTCCGTCTCCTCTTAGATCTGGATTGTCACTTCTCTCTGTTGACACTGCATGATGAGGAAAATACGGTGGCCGGGAACCCGCGATGCCTGCAAACAAAAAGAAACAGCGCTGCAAATAAAAGAAACGCTGCAAATAAAAAGAAACAGCGCTGCAAATAAAAGAAACGCTGCAAACAAAAAGAAACGCTGCTGCAAGTAAAAGAAACAGCGCTGCAAATAAAAGAAACGCTGCAAACAAAAAGAAACAGCGCTGCAAATAAAAGAAACGCTGCAAACAAAAAGAAACAGCGCTGCAAATAAAAGAAACTCTGCAAACAAAAAGAAACAGCGCTGCAAATAAAAGAAACTCTGCAAACAAAAAGAAACAGCGCTGCAAATAAAAGAAACTCTGCAAACAAAAAGAAACAGCGCTGCAAATAAAAGAAACTCTGCAAACAAAAAGAAACAGCGCTGCAAATAAAAGAAACTCTGCAAACAAAAAGAAACAGCGCTGCAAATAAAAGAAACAGCGCTGCAAGTAAAAGAAACAGCACTGCAAATAAAAGAAACAGAGCTGTAAATAAAAGAAACAGCGCTGCAAATAAAAAGAAACAGCGCTGCAAACAAAAAGAAACAGCGCTGCAAACAAAAAGAAACAGCGCTGCAAATAAAAAACGCTGCAAACAAAAAGAAACGCTGCTGCAAACAAAAAGAAACGCTGCTGCAAATAAAAGAAACGCTGCTGCAAATAAAAGAAACAGCACTGCAAATAAAAGAAACAGTGCTGCAAATAAAAGAAACGCTGCAGACAAAAAACTCCACAACTGAAGTGAATTACCGGGGACTATTACTGCCGGTTCACCTGTAGTTTTTTATGTGAGCGAAGAAGAAGTACAGTAGCGTATTGCATTCAATTAGAAAAAAATAAATTAGACACCTGATCTTGTAATTACGAGATAGGGAAAGGTGCCTTATTGGCCACTGCACTTCGGTAAAGTTAGAAAGATATTGGCACTTCCGGGATCAATAACGTTTAAATTGAAACGTTGTTAAAACACAAAACGCAGGTTCATGACAACGAGCTACAACCTCGTTGTTCATCACAACGAGGTTGTAGCTCATTGTGATGAACAACGAACTTTACCGAAGTGCAGTGGCCAATAAGGCACCTTTCCCTATCTCGTAATTACAAGATCAGGTGTCTAATTTATTTTTTTCAAGTGAATGCAATACGCTTCTGTACTTCTTCTTCTTCGCTCACATAAAAAACTACAGGTGAACCGGCAGTAATAGTCCCCGGTAATTCACTTCTGTTGTGGAGTTTTTTGTTTGCAGCATTTCTTTTTATTTGCAGCGCTGTTTCTTTTATTTGCAGCGCTGTTTCTTTTATTTGCAGCCCTGTTTCTTTTATTTGCAGCGCTGTTTCTTTTATTTGCAGCACTGTTTCTTTTATTTGCAGTATTGAGGGTTCCCGGCCACCGTAGGAAAACCTTAAAACTGCTTTGACAAAGATACATGTTGAGGGCTGACTCCCTCTAGTGGATGTTGTGGAGTATTGTGTTGTCTTTGCTCCAAAGGTTTTTGTACAGAGTTTTGGTGTTTCCTGTCACTGTGGGCTTCACAGCACAGTAGTACACAGCAGAGTCTGTCACTGCAGCAGAGGAGATCTGCAGATGAAACTCCTTTCTTGTTTGGTTATGGATTAAAGACAACCCTTTTTTCTCTGAATATTCGTTGATGAGAAACTGTGGAGATGAACTGGACTTCTGTTGATACCAGAACAAGTAGTTATTAGATCCAGAATAGTTGCAGGAGAGAGTCACAGTGTCTCCTTCCAAAGCCAGCATTACATCTTTAAGTGGTTTCACTAAATCCTCAGAGGATCCTGAAAAGAACAAAGATATATTTCACTGTGACATTTGTATTCTTCAAACTATATATCTCCATGTTTAAGTTCAGTCTATGAAGAGTTGAGTCAGACATAATCTATCTTGGTCATATCTACCATCACTTGTTCCACCTTGATACGTGTCTTGAGTACTTACCAGTATGAAACATGAACATCATCATCCAAACTAAAAAGAGCTGCATTATTTTCACTTGTACTGAATGAACAATAGAGAGAACACAGCAGCTCTTCAGTTCCAAAATGAAGCCTTTCATATTCAGTTGTGTAGCTCCTCCTCTTCCTGTGGTCTGTTTACATTCAGGCTGATGGAAGCTTTAGAAATGACAGTGATGCTGCAGTCATCATCATCATCATCATCATCATCATCATCAGCCAAGAAGGTCAGGCTGCAGGAGGAATCTGCACAGAATTCACCTGATCCTGATTGCTCCGTGGTCCAGTTCTGATGGAGCTTTCTGCAGTGGACTGGTCTGCAGCTTTACGTCCTCATACACAGTAAACTGTGATGCACTGTGTGTTCTGACACCTTTCTATCAGAACCAGCATGAACTGATTCAGCAGTCTGAGCAACAGTAGCTCGTCTGTTGGATCCGACCACACAGGTCAAGCTTCGTTTACCACGTGCATCAGTGAACCTTGGCCGCCCATGACCATGTCGCTGGTTCAACGCTTTTCCTTCCTTTGACCACACGAGACTGCAGACTGTGAACACCCCACAGCAGGGCTGAATGTTATGGTTGATTGGCGTATACAAGACACTGTGTGTTGGTGTGGTGTGGTGCTGGTTGTCTTTTCTTCGAATTTCAAAGCCATAAATGTCCAATGTGAGGGTCACATCATGGCTTCTGCTGTGAAAGGTATATGAATATTGACTTTAATGACGAGACAGGCGACAAACCATCCACTCCTGTAAGTCTGGGAAACAAACTGTACAAATCATGGCCTGAACAAAGGAACATGACACTGCAGTGCACTGTGGGCTTCACATGTAGGTTTCTGTGTGAATGTGTTATTGTGGAGGAAGCTCCATCTCATGGTGACTCGCTGCAAGTGAATGAATGGTGCTGGTCAGCTGGCTATCAGCCAGAGCGTCTGGGAGCATCAGTTTCAGATCCTACTGCAGGAACTTGTCTTGTATCTACAGTCAGGTCCATAAATATTGGACCATCGACACAATTCTAGTGTTTTTGGCTCTATACACCAACACAATAGATTTGAAATAAAACAAACAAGATGTGCTTCAACTGCAGACTTTCAGCTTCCATTTGAGGGTTTTTACATCCAAATCAGGTGAAAGGTGTAGGAATTACAACAGTTTGTATATAAGCCTCCCAGTTTTTAAAGGGACCAAAAGTAATGGGACAAATTAACAATCATAAATCAAACTTTTTTTGTAATACTTGGTTGCAAATTCTTTGCAGTCAATTACAGCCTGAAGTCTGGACTGCATAGACATCACCAGACGCTGGGTTTCATCCCTGGTGATGCTCTGCCAGGCCTCTACTGCAACTGTCTTCAGTTCCTGCTTGTTCTCGGAGCATCTTCCCTTCAGTTTTGTCTTTAGCAAGTGAAATGCATGCTTAATCGGATTCAGGTCAGGTGATTGACTTGGCCATTCCATAACATTCCACTTCTTTGCCTCAAAAAACTCTTTGGTTGCTTTTGCAGTATGATTCGGGTCATTGTCCATCTGCACTGTGAAGTGCCGTCCAATGAGTTCTGAAGCATTTGGCTGAATATTGCATATGGCAGATACTATTGCCCGAAACAGAATCAGAATTCATCCTGCTGCTTTTGTCAGCAGTCACATCATCAATAAATACAAGAGAACCAGTTCCATTGGCAGCCATACATGCCCACACCATGACACTACCACCATGCTTCACTGATGAGGTGGTATGCTTTGGATCATGAGCAGCCTTTCCTTCTCCGTACTCTTCTCTTCCCATCACTCAGGTACAGGTTGATCTTTGTCTCATCTGTCCATAAGATGTTGTTCCAGAACTGTGAAGGCTTTTTTAGATGTTGTTTGGCAAACTCTAATCTGGCCTTTCTGTTTTTGAGGCTCACCAATGGTTTACATCTTGTGGATAACCCTGTGTATTCACTCTGGTGAAGTTTTCTCTTGATTGTTGGCTTTGACACACATACACCTACCTCCTCAGGAGTGTTCTTGATCTGGCCAACAGTTGTGAAGGGTGTTTTCTTCACCGGGGAAAGAATTCTTCGGTCATCCACCACAGTTGTTTCCCGTGGTCTTCCCGATCTTTTGGTGTTGCTGAGCTCACCGATATATTCTCTCTTTTTAAGAATGTTCCAAACAGTTGATTTGGCTACACCTTGTGTTTTTGCTCTCTCTCTGATGGGTTTGTTTTAATTTTTCAGCCTAATGATGGCTTGCTTCACTGATAGTGACAGCTCTTTGGATCTCATATTGAGAGTTGACAGCAACAGATTCCAAATGCAAGTAGCACAGTTTAAATGAACTCTAGACCTTTTATCTGCTTCTTGTAAATTGGATAATGAGAGAATAACACACACCTGGCCATGAAACAGCTGAGCAGCCAATTGTCCCATTACTTCTGGTCCCTTAAAAACTGGGAGGCTTATATACAAACTGTTGTAATTCCTACACCTTTCACCTGATTTGGATGTAAAAACCCTCAAATGAAAGCTGAAAGTCTGCAGTTGAAGCACATCTTGTTGGTTCTATTTCAAATCTATTGTGGTGGTGTATAGAGCCAAAAACACTAGAATTGTGTCGATGTCCCAATATTTATGGACCTGACTGTAGGCGTCCTCAGAAATCAGCTGACAGCTCTCCTATTTTACTACTTTGTTCTCTAACAGATAAAAGCTGATCGTCTTTAATGAACCTGCAATGGCTACTGGAATATTTTTATCATGTGACTGCAAGTAAACTGAGAATTTTTGAACAACATCTGAACTTTTCTGTTCTTGTGAGAGGTCAAATGCAAACATGGTGAATCTGTTGATGATTTTGTAAATTGGTAAAAGTAAAAGTCACTTTTTCATGTTGTCGAGTGTCTGAAGCATCTTCCAGTTGGTTTGTGGTTGATGTGGATTTGCTGCTCATGTGAATCCTCCCACAGTGTTTCATTAGCAGCTGTAACCACAGTGACTCTGATAAAACAGGAATTAGCAGAATCCATCTGATATGAAGCTGTGGTTTGAATACCACTTCCCTCCTCTGTGAAGAGGAGTCAGATATCTGTGTTCAGGTTTTTGTACAGCCTCTTCTACACTTTGTATCACTGTGTTTCTACAGCACAGTAGTAGAGAGCTGTGTCTTCCAGGGTTAGTTTATTGATGGTCAGTTCAGTTGATGAACTTGATGTTTTGGATTCATATCGTTTATCAGGAATATATTCAAGGTGACTCAATGATCCTGCTCCTTTCCTGAGTATAAACTGAGGTGCATGAAGGTCAGAATGATGTTTGTACCAGTAAAGGAGGCGACCACCTGTTGACTGATATTTACATGTGAGTGTGACAGATTCTCCTTCTCTTCCACTGACTTCATCTCCTTCAGGAGAGATTGTGTCTCCAGCTATTAGTCCTGGACAAAGTGGAGAAAATGAAGCCATTAGACTAACATTGTTGATGAGGCTGAGAGGAGAAGACAGTGTCAAATATCAAGTGTACAGTGTTACTCTGTGGACAGAAACAGCTCAACTGTTGAGAGATTTCTGCTCTGAACTCCAGTTTCCATCAATCTTTAGAAAAGAATCCAAACATGTTGTTGTTTCTATCTTACCAAAGAAAAGAGCAGCAAGAATAATCCACAGCCAATGTTCCATCTCTACAACAAGGTTTAAATCAACAGGAGAAACTAGCTGATGTTCAACATTCAGTGTGACAGTTGTTCTCTTCACAGCAGCACTTATTATTGACACAATGGTTGAACACAGTGCAGAAGTAGTGCACCGCCTACTTGATGATGTCGCCCTCTAGTGGAGGTCAAAGGTTCAGTACAGCAGTGTGGAAAAAAGGCTTCCAGCAGCTTGTCAGTGTGTCAGCTTGTGTTTTTGTACAGAGTTTTGGTGTTTCCTGTCACTGTGGGCCTCACAGCACAGTAGTACACAGCAGAGTCTGTCACTGCAGCAGAGGAGATCTGCAGATCTACTCTATTTCTCTCTGCGTTCAGTTCAGCAGTCAGTCGAGGGTGTGGAGGTGTTGCTTGCACCACTGAAGGCTCTGTTGTATCAGTGATCAGGAGAAGGAACTGAGGAGCTGATCCAGGATCCTGTCTGTACCACTGGAGATTTTCAGCTTTAACTGAATAGCTACAGGACAGAGTAAGACTACGGCCCTCTGATGAAAACTCTTCAGGTTTGCTGGCAGTAATATCATCTTCCAAGGTGTTACCTAGTGAGGGAAACAACATGTTCTATTTAGAGTTCTGTTCCAACGTGAGAAATCCATCATTTGAGAAACATCACACATTGACAGAAACACACGTACCTACGAGAGTTGAAAAGAACAAAATGGCAGTGAGTTTTTCCATGTTGACAGAGGTGAAATGCTGGAATTGAATGTTCAGTATGAAGAAGTTTGGTCACTTGTGTTTGGTTTGATGTTCACAGCTGGAATCAAACAGTTCTCTGCCATGAAGCAGCTCTGCAGTCAGTAGGAGGAGACTCATGTGTCAAATTAGTTTCATTGCTGAAGTTCATCATCACAACTGAAAAGAATCTAGACTGTGTCATCACATCCCATTGAAGGTTAACAGTGTGTGACTCCCTCTAGTGGATGTTGTGGAGTATTGTGTTGTCTTTGCTCCAAAGGTTTTTGTACAGAGTTTTGGTGTTTCCTGTCACTGTGGGCCTCACAGCACAGTAGTACACAGCAGAGTCAGACAGCTGAAGCTTCTGGATCTTCAGATCTACACGTTTCTTTTCTTCAGTCAGATCAGTAAAAAATCTGTTTGGTTCTAGTGAATCTGCAGTTCTTGTAAAATTCATTCCTGAGATGTAGTAGAGGAACTCTGGAGGTTTTCCTGGATATTGTCGATACCAGAAGAAATAATCAGTTGCATCAGCTTGTTTGGAGTAATTGTAGGACAGAGTAACAGTGCTGTCTTCTAAACTGGACTCTTCTTCCTTGACTGCAGTGAGTTGTTGACAGCTGACACCTAAAGGAAGAGATAACTCTGTTATTTCATGTTGGAAAAGACTCAAGAAATGATTCACATTTAACAAAGATTGGACTGTGAATTGTAAAAATGCAGAAAGTAACGTACCTGTTAGAATAGTGACAAAGATCAGAGAAAGTCCATAATAGTCTAATGACAGCATGTTGAATAAAGGTAATGTTTGTGGTTTGTGTATTGAACTCTGCTGAATATGGAAGTTCCTCTCTCTTCTATAGTTCAGTAACAGCTTAGCTCCTCCCTGAATCTCTCCGTCTCCTCTTAGATCTGGATTGTCACTTCTCTCTGTTGACACTGCATGATGAGGAAAACCTTAAAACTGCTTTGACAGAGATACATGTTGAGGGCTGACTCCCTCTAGTGGATGTTGTGGAGTATTGTGTTGTCTTTGCTCCAAAGGTTTTTGTACAGAGTTTTGGTGTTTCCTGTCACTGTGGGCCTCACAGCACAGTAGTACACAGCAGAGTCTGTCACTTTAGCTGAGATGATCTGCAGAGCCACACGTTTCTCTGATTTGTTGATGTGAGCTGAGAAATCAGAATCAGTTGGATGAATCAATCCTCCCTCTGTGATGTAGAGCAGGAACTCTGGTCTGGATCTCTGGTATTGTCGGTACCACTGGATGTTGTCGATAGAACCGTCATATTTACAGGTCAGGTTGATGTTTCCTCCCTCTGCAACATGTTCTTCAGTACTTTCTGGATTTATGCTGTCCATGGAGCCCAGGGCTGCAAAATGAGGATTATTCATGTCAGTTAGTCTGCAAGAGATTCAAACATGAAGAGACTCAACAAAGGTTCTTGACTTTCTCTTTCATCTTTGATCATTTAGAGATTAAACTTGACCAAAAGTCTTTTTCTATCATGGAAACAGATGAAGCTGTAGATCTGAAATGTAGAGCAGATATCTGGTTAACGCAGCAGGTTAAATGAGACTCTGATGTCTGTTCTAACACTCACCTATAAAGACAGAGAACAGTAGAAAGAGGTAAAGCAACATGTCTTTGGAGTTGTTCAAGTCAAACAGACAGCAGATGACCAGTGTTCTTCCACTGCAGTCGAATGAAAAACCTAAACAGCCTCTCTGCTGCACAGACCTTCTCCTCAACATCAAGCTGATTGAGCTTTTACTTCCTCAAACAAACAATCTCATTGGCTGAGTTGAAGGTCAGTGGGCGGGGCCAGAGAAAAGCTTTGTCTGCATCCAGAGCAGCTCTGCCTCAGAGAAATGTTTGCTGAATGTCCAGGTTCAGTTCTTCACACTGTTGTGAGACCGAGGCAGGTCCCAGTAGAAGGAAGCTTGATCACCTGAACATTTAGTCTTTATCCTGGAAACATGGAGGACATTTCATACTTCCTCTAATTACAATGGACACATCCTAATATGAATATTTTAGATACTGAATCAGCCCCAGCAATGATCAGAAGCCATCGTGTCTTCATGTCCTGACTCGTCTTTGTTAAGGCGTTGGATGACTTGTGGTCAGTGACTCTGACTCCCTCCCAGTCAATGCTGTGGCTGGTTTTGGTCTGGTGTTCTCAGACTGATGACTGATTGAACCCTGTGGTACACCACAAGAAATCACAGCCTGAGAGAACAACAGAGAAACTTGTTTCATAAAGTCTGAGTCTGAGATGCAAACCAGTTCATGGAGATACTTGATCCAAACTCTGTGATTTGTCAGAGGTTGAAGTGAATAGAACTGTCAATATATGTTACATGTCCTTTATTTTATTGAATATTTGTACTCATAATATCCCACAACACCTCATTATCATCAGAGTTTGTGTCGTATGAAACAACCTTTTCCCTCATTCTGTATTTTTTCTTTAGTGCTTCAGTTTCTGTCTTTTTATCATCAGAACAAAGAATCTAGACTGTGTCATCACATCCCATTGAAGTCTAACAGTGTGTGACTCCCTCTAGTGGATGTTGTGGAGTATTGTGTTGTCTTTGCTCCAAAGGTTTTTGTACAGAGTTTTGGTGTTTCCTGTCACTGTGGGCCTCACAGCACAGTAGTACACAGCAGAGTCAGACAGCTGAAGCTTCTGGATCTCCAGAGGAACTGATCTTGAGGTGGAATTCAGTGTGGATGAAAATCTCTCCTCGTCTTCTGTTTCCCCCTGGCCAAACTTAGAGCGTCTCAGTATGAATTTGGGGCTGTTGTTTCCATCTTGTTTGTACCAGAAGAGATACTCACTGGTTGAACTGCTGTTATATTGACAGCCAAGTGTTACTGCCTGTCCTTCAGTAGCAGTCACATGTCGTTCTCGTTGCAGCACGTTGTCTTTTTGTGCTCTGCATTCTGTAAAACAGCAACAAACAGTATCAGTGAGCTGTTAAAGAATCATGTCAATGTTGGATTGATATCACAGAAACAGAGTTGTGTTCATACCAAGGCACACAGCAGCCAGCAACACTGAGATGAACAGAGGCATCATATGTGCAGTGTTGAGTAACTGTGAGCTCCAGCAAGTAAAAAGCAGGCTGTGATCTCTCTGAGTTCATCAACACTAAGTTGGTGGATTAGAAGGAGGAGCCTGATCACAGTGACAGGGCTCATTCACAGCCCTATATTATTCCCCTACTGACAACTTTACGCTCAACACATTTTACTGACACTCTCCTTTCTGTGAAGAGTTTGTCTGAGACATCATTGGACATTTCAGCCCACAAGTTTTCTTGGTACCCTAACATATAAAAGGTGCTAATTGTTGTGACTCTGCTACGGGCCATCTCACAGTTTATTATTATCAAGATGCAGCAGGGTCTGAAATTAGCACCGTCACCCAACAAATGCTTTCAAACTGTTGACATCAAACAGTGAAGCCATCCACGTCTTTGAACAGTGAAAACACACAACTGTTCTGGAGTTTCCTCTCCTGAGGTTACACAAGGTCCCGTGTGGCCTTGAGGTCCCGTGTGGCCTTGAGGTCCCGTGTGGCCTTGAGGTCCCGTGTGGCCTTGAGGTCCTCAGCAGTATCAGTTGTTTGTCTCTGGTTGGGAACAGTAGGTGCCAGTCTATCTCCACACTGTGGTGTCCAGGGTCACAGAGACCTGTTGCTGCCTTCATAGACATCATAGATAGCTTGTTGTTGTAAACAGACATGTGTGTCTCCAGACTAGAACATGCTGACAGTAACACCTCCATGGGTAAAGACATTCTCTGTGACTCATTCTGGGCGTGTAGTATTTGTGCTGTTATCTTGGGGTTTAAAGTCGATCCACCAGGATGAGTTGGGCACAATGTGAGACCGACTCAGGCACTTCTGATCAACTCTGACAGTGTCTCTGATTCAATAAATAAAACAGCATCAGACACCAGAGGCTGCTGAACTCTCTGAACTCCTGACCTTTGACCTTTGACCTTTGACTTCAGCAATTTCTCCACAACAACAACCAAAATTCGACAGAGCAGCATGTTTGAAAATCACTCACAACTGCAATCCAAAAGCAAACGCTATTGGCCGTTTGATTTGGGATGGAGCTCTACATTTTTCACAGCACAGTGAACAGTTGATGCACTCATTGATCCTGATTGGCCCACATGATACAAAGTCAGTCATTTATTAGTTTGTCATGTTGTCGAGTGTCTGAAGCATCTTCCAGTTGGTTTGTGGTTGATGTGGATTTGCTGCTCATGTGAATCCTCCCACAGTGTTTCATTAGCAGCTGTAACCACAGTGACTCTGATAAAACAGGAATTAGCAGAATCCATCTGATATGAAGCTGTGGTTTGAATACCACTTCCCTCCTCTGTGAAGAGGAGTCAGATATCTGTGTTCAGGTTTTTGTACAGCCTCTTCTACACTTTGTATCACTGTGTTTCTACAGCACAGTAGTAGAGAGCTGTGTCTTCCAGGGTTAGTTTATTGATGGTCAGTTCAGTTGATGAACTTGATGTTTTGGATTCATATCGTTTATCAGGAATATATTCAAGGTGACTCCGTGATCCTGCTCCTTTCCAGAGTATAAACTGAGGTGCATGAAGGTCAGAATGATGTTTGTACCAGTAAAGGTCTGGATTATCGTAATCTGACTGATATTTACATGTGAGCGTGACAGATTCTCCTTCTCTTCCACTGACTTCATCTCCTTCAGGAGAGATTGTGTCTCCAGCTATTAGTCCTGGACAAAGTGGAGAAAATGAAGCCATTAGACTAACATTGTTGATGAGGCTGAGAGGAGAAGACAGTGTCAAATATGAAGTGTACAGTGTTACTCTGTGGACAGAAACAGCTCAACTGTTGAGAGATTTCTGCTCTGAACTCCAGTTTCCATCAATCTTTAGAAAAGAATCCAAACATGTTGTTGTTTCTATCTTACCAAAGAAAAGAGCAGCAAGAATAATCCACAGCCAATGTTCCATCTCTACAACAAGGTTTAAATCAACAGGAGAAACTAGCTGATGTTCAACATTCAGTGTGACAGTTGTTCTCTTCACAGCAGCACTTATTATTGACACAATGGTTGAACACAGTGCAGAAGTAGTGCACCGCCTACTTGATAATGTCGCCCTCTAGTGGAGGTCAAAGGTTCAGTACAGCAGTGTGGAAAAAAGGCTTCCAGCAGCTTGTCAGTGAGTCAGCTTGTGTTTTTGTACAGAGTTTTGGTGTTTCCTGTCACTGTGGGCCTCACAGCACAGTAGTACACAGCAGAGTCTGTCACTGCAGCAGAGGAGATCTGCAGATCTACTCTATTTCTCTCTGCGTTCAGTTCAGCAGTCAGTCGAGGGTGTGGAGGTGTTGCTTGCACCACTGAAGGCTCTGTTGCATCAGTGATCAGGAGAAGGAACTGAGGAGCTGATCCAGGATCCTGTCTGTACCACTGGAGATTTTCAGCTTTAACTGAATAGCTACAGGACAGAGTAAGACTACGGCCCTCTGATGAAAACTCTTCAGGTTTGCTGGCAGTAATATCATCTTCCAAGGTGTTACCTAGTGAGGGAAACAACATGTTCTATTTAGAGTTCTGTTCCAACGTGAGAAATCCATCATTTGAGAAACATCACACATTGACAGAAACACACGTACCTACGAGAGTTGAAAAGAACAAAATGGCAGTGAGTTTTTCCATGTTGACAGAGGTGAAATGCTGGAATTGAATGTTCAGTATGAAGAAGTTTGGTCACTTGTGTTTGGTTTGATGTTCACAGCTGGAATCAAACAGTTCTCTGCCATGAAGCAGCTCTGCAGTCAGTAGGAGGAGACTCATGTGTCAAATTAGTTTCATTGCTGAAGTTCATCATCACAACTGAAAAGAATCTAGACTGTGTCATCACATCCCATTGAAGTTTAACAGTGTGTGACTCCCTCTAGTGGATGTTGTGGAGTATTGTGTTGTCTTTGCTCCAAAGGTTTTTGTACAGAGTTTTGGTGTTTCCTGTCACTGTGGGCCTCACAGCACAGTAGTACACAGCAGAGTCTGTCACTTTAGCTGAGATGATCTGCAGAGCCACACGTTTCTCTGATTTGTTGATGTGAGCTGAGAAATCAGAATCAGTTGGATGAATCAATCCTCCCTCTGTGATGTAGAGCAGGAACTCTGGTCTGGATCTCTGGTATTGTCGGTACCACTGGATGTTGTTGATAGAACCGTCATATTTACAGGTCAGGTTGATGTTTCCTCCCCCTGCAACATGTTCTTCAGTACTTTCTGGATTTATGCTGTCCATGGAGCCCAGGGCTGCAAAATGAGGATTATTCATGTCAGTTAGTTTGCAAGAGATTCAAACATGAAGAGACTCAACAAAGGTTCTTGACTCTCTCTTTCATCTTTGATCATTTAGAGAATAAACTTGACCAAAAGTCTTTTTCTATCATGGAAACAGATGAAGCTGTAGATCTGAAATGTAGAGCAGATATCTGGTTAACGCAGCAGGTTAAATGAGACTCTGATGTCTGTTCTAACACTCACCTATAAAGACAGAGAACAGTAGAAAGAGGTGAAGCAACATGTCTTTGGAGTTGTTCAAGTCAAACAGACAGCAGATGACCAGTGTTCTTCCACTGCAGTCGAATGAAAAACCTAAACAGCCTCTCTGCTGCACAGACCTTCTCCTCAACATCAAGCTGATTGAGCTTTTACTTCCTCAAACAAACAATCTCATTGGCTGAGTTGAAGGTCAGTGGGCGGGGCCAGAGAAAAGCTTTGTCTGCATCCAGAGCAGCTCTGCCTCAGAGAAATGTTTGCTGAATGTCCAGGTTCAGTTCTTCACACTGTTGTGAGACCGAGGCAGGTCCCAGTAGAAGGAAGCTTGATCACCTGAACATTTAGTCTTTATCCTGGAAACATGGAGGACATTTCATACTTCCTCTAATTACAATGGACACATCCTAATATGAATATTTTAGATACTGAATCAGCCCCAGCAATGATCAGAAGCCATCGTGT
Source organism: Collichthys lucidus (assembly GCA_004119915.2). Classification (NCBI taxonomy): domain Eukaryota; kingdom Metazoa; phylum Chordata; class Actinopteri; family Sciaenidae; genus Collichthys; species Collichthys lucidus. Next base: position 557,766 of record CM014089.1, read on the forward strand.
CTTCATGTCCTGACTCGTCTTTGTTAAGGCGTTGGATGACTTGTGGTCAGTGACTGACTCCCTCCCAGTCAATGCTGTGGCTGGTTTTGGTCTGGTGTTCTCAGACTGATGACTGATTGAACCCTGTGGTACACCACAAGAAATCACAGCCTGAGAGAACAACAGAGAAACTTGTTTCATAAAGTCTGAGTCTGAGATGCAAACCAGTTCATGGAGATACTTGATCCAAACTCTGTGATTTGTCAGAGGTTGAAGTAAATAGAACTGTCAATATATGTTACATGTCCTTTATTTTATTGAATATTTGTACTCATAATATCCCACAACACCTCATTATCATCAGAGTTTGTGTCGTATGAAACAACCTTTTCCCTCATTCTGTATTTTTTCTTTAGTGCTTCAGTTTCTGTCTTTTTATCATCAGGACAAAGAATCTAGACTGTGTCATCACATCCCATTGAAGTCTAACAGTGTGTGACTCCCTCTAATGGATGTTGTGGAGTATTGTGTTGTCTTTGCTCCAAAGGTTTTTGTACAGAGTTTTGGTGTTTCCTGTCACTGTGGGCCTCACAGCACAGTAGTACACAGCAGAGTCAGACAGCTGAAGCTTCTGGATCTTCAGATCTACACGTTTCTTTTCTTCACTCAGTTTTGTTGAGAACTTTGTGTCTGATTTCAAAGACTCTGCTGGTCTTGATTGATTCAGTCCTGAGATGTAGTAGAGGAACTCTGGAGGTTTTCCTGGATATTGTCGATACCAGAAGAAATGATCATTGCCATCAGCTTGTTTGGAGTAATTGTAGGACAGAGTAACAGTGCTGTCTTCTAAACTGGACTCTTCTTCCTTGACTGCAGAGAGTTGTTGACAGCTGACACCTAAAGGAAGAGATAACTCTGTTATTTCATGTTGGAAAAGACTCAAGAAATGATTCACATTTAACAAAGATTGGACTGTGAATTGTAAAAATGCAGAAAGTAACGTACCTGTTAGAATAGTGACAAAGATCAGAGAAAGTCCATAATAGTCTAATGACAGCATGTTGAATAAAGGTAATGTTTGTGGTTTGTGTATTGAACTCTGCTGAATATGGAAGTTCCTCTCTCTTCTATAGTTCAGTAACAGCTTAGCTCCTCCCTGAATCTCTCCGTCTCCTCTTAGATCTGGATTGTCACTTCTCTCTGTTGACACTGCATGATGAGGAAAACCTTAAAACTGCTTTGACAGAGATACATGTTGAGGGCTGACTCCCTCTAGTGGATGTTGTGGAGTATTGTGTTGTCTTTGCTCCAAAGGTTTTTGTACAGAGTTTTGGTGTTTCCTGTCACTGTGGGCCTCACAGCACAGTAGTACACAGCAGAGTCAGACAGCTGAAGCTTCTGGATCTTCAGAGGAACTGAATCATTCTTGATAATAGCATCCAATCTTTCTTCCTGTAAAGGTTTATCTTTTGTTCCAGAGTATCGTTGCAGTATAAACTTTGGCACATCATTTACTTCTTGTTTGTACCAAAACAAATATGAAAATGTTGCACTGGTCTCAAATTTACGGTGAAGTGTAACTGTGTCTCCTTCAGTAGCATTGACATCTCCTGGTGGTTGGATCACTCTGTCTTGTCCTTTACACTCTGGGGAAGAAGAGAACATGCAGAGGAAGAGATGAATCAATAAAGATGATTGATTAAAGGAGAACAATCAGTAGGTTTAAAGAGTTACCGAGCCAGAGAGTCAGAATCAGGATGTTTCTCAGCCAGTGTTTCATGTCTGCAGTGAGACGGGAGGAGAGAGGAAGAACATTGATACTCTGATGGATCTGGGCCTTCACATCATTGGTCCTTCCTCTTTATCATCTGTTGAACAACTCTCAACATTTCAAGTTCATCAGTGTCATCACATCCCATTGAAGGTTAACAGTGTGTGACTCCCTCTAGTGGATGTTGTGGAGTATTGTGTTGTCTTTGCTCCAAAGGTTTTTGTACAGAGTTTTGGTGTTTCCTGTCACTGTGGGCCTCACAGCACAGTAGTACACAGCAGAGTCTGTCACTGCAGCAGAGGAGATCTGCAGATGAAACTCCTTTCTTGTTTGGTTATGGATTAAAGACAACCCTTTTTTCTCTGAATACTCTTTGATGAGAAACTGTGGAGATGAACTGGACTTCTGTTGATACCAGAAAAGATTGTTGACTGATCCAGAATAGTTGCAGGAGAGAGTCACAGTGTCTCCTTCCAAAGCCAGCATTACATCTTTAAGTGGTTTCACTAAATCCTCAGAGGATCCTGAAAAGAACAAAGATATATTTCACTGTGACATTTGTATTCTTCAAACTATATATCTCCATGTTTAAGTTCAGTCTATGAAGAGTTGAGTCAGACATAATCTATCTTGGTCATATCTACCATCACTTGTTCCACCTTGATACGTGTCTTGAGTACTTACCAGTATGAAACATGAACATCATCATCCAAACTAAAAAGAGCTGCATTATTTTCACTTGTACTGAATGAACAATAGAGAGAACACAGCAGCTCTTCAGTTCCAAAATGAAGCCTTTCATATTCAGTTGTGTAGCTCCTCCTCTTCCTGTGGTCTGTTTACATTCAGGCTGATGGAAGCTTTAGAAATGACAGTGATGCTGCAGTCATCATCATCATCATCATCATCATCATCCAAGGAGGTCAGGCTGAAGACAGGTCAGGAACTGGAGTGGCAGATCGCAGTGGTGTTCCACATTTTCAAAAAAGGGGCCTGGTGTGATCCGGTTATCTTTGTATCGCATTTCTCAGCCTCACAGGGATGTTTATCCCAAACTGCTGATTTAGGAGGAGAAAAGTAGATCATGCCCTCTCTGTGAAACAATGGACTCTGTCTTTTATCTTCATGTGAGTAGCTGGTGGGGTCTTGAGAGTTTTCATCCAGTTTACATGTGTTTTGTGGAGACGACCATGACTGTGTTACCCAGGTAATCCTGTAAGGGGTAATGAGGCTCTATCAATTACTGGATCCTCTTTTCTCTCATCCTGTTCATGATCTTTAAGGGACAGAATCTCAAGGTACAGCTGGGGTGAGAGGAGTGTCCGTTGGGGAATCTCAGAATTGCGTCTCTGTTTCTTGTGGACACAGGTGGTCTAAATGTGTTTCCTAGCGTAGGGTGTCTAAGAGTTGGTGTGAGGAGTTCAGACTTCCATAGGGAGCTCCAAGTAGTCCACTGCTCCTTCATGTCAGTCGGAGCCAACTGATGTGGTTCAGGCATCTGATTTAGATGCTTCCTGGGTGTTTTCGTTTGGAGGTCCTCCTGGTACATCCAGATGGCAGGTATCGTCTGGTGGGACTACCTGTCCTGTCTGCCTTGAGGATGCTTGTGTATCCCCCAGGAGGTGCTGGAAAACATTACTGTGGAAACAGACATCTGAAATATCCAGATTGACCCATTGCCATCACAATCTGATACTGAAAAAGTGTAAGAAGATGGATGGATGGATTGCTTTAAATTTAGACAGTTGTTAAAAAGACTACCTCACAAAGATGAGTGATCTACAGAGTTGAATTTGAGGTCTATCAGATGTCTGAATGTTCCTCTATACTCAGTTATGATGAGAAGTTCATGTTATATTCCACGACACATCATTATCTTTCTAGACTGAATCTAGACTGTGTCATCACATCCCATTGAAGGTTAACAGTGTGTGACTCCCTCTAGTGGATGTTGTGGAGTATTGTGTTGTCTTTGCTCCAAAGGTTTTTGTACAGAGTTTTGGTGTTTCCTGTCACTGTGGGCCTCACAGCACAGTAGTACACAGCAGAGTCAGACAGCTGAAGCTTCTGGATCTCCAGAGGAACTGATCTTGAGGTGGAATTCAGTGTGGATGAAAATCTCTCCTTGTCTTCTGTTTTCCCCTGGTCAAACTTAGAGCGTCTCAGTATGAATTTGGGGCTGTTGTTTCCATCTTGTTTGTACCAGAAGAGATACTCACTGGTTGAACTGCTGTTATATTGACAGCCAAGTGTTACTGCCTGTCCTTCAGTAGCAGTCACATGTCGTTCTCGTTGCAGCACGTTGTCTTTTTGTGCTCTGCATTCTGTAAAACAGCAACAAACAGTATCAGTGAGCTGTTAAAGAATCATGTCAATGTTGGATTGATATCACAGAAACAGAGTTGTGTTCATACCAAGGCACACAGCAGCCAGCAACACTGAGATGAACAGAGGCATCATATGTGCAGTGTTGAGTAACTGTGAGCTCCAGCAAGTAAAAAGCAGGCTGTGATCTCTCTGAGTTCATCAACACTAAGTTGGTGGATTAGAAGGAGGAGCCTGATCACAGTGACAGGGCTCATTCACAGCCCTATATTATTCCCCTACTGACAACTTTACGCTCAACACATTTTACTGACACTCTCCTTTCTGTGAAGAGTTTGTCTGAGACATCATTGGACATTTCAGCCCACAAGTTTTCTTTGTACCCTAACATATAAAAGGTGCTAATTGTTGTGACTCTGCTACGGGCCATCTCACAGTTTATTATTATCAAGATGCAGCAGGGTCTGAAATTAGCACCGTCACCCAACAAATGCTTTCAAACTGTTGACATCAAACAGTGAAGCCATCCACGTCTTTGAACAGTGAAAACACACAACTGTTCTGGAGTTTCCTCTCCTGAGGTTACACGAGGTCCCGTGTGGTCTTGAGGTCCCGTGTGGCCTTGAGGTCCCGTGTGGCCTTGAGGTCCCGTGTGGCCTTGAGGTCCCGTGTGGCCTTGAGGTCCCGTGTGGCCTTGAGGTCCTCAGCAGTATCAGTTGTTTGTCTCTGGTTGGGAACAGTAGGTGCCAGTCTATCTCCACACTGTGGTGTCCAGGGTCACAGAGACCTGTTGCTGCCTTCATAGACATCATAGATAGCTTGTTGTTGTAAACAGACATGTGTGTCTCCAGACTAGAACATGCTGACAGTAACACCTCCATGGGTAAAGACATTCTCTGTGACTCATTCTGGGCGTGTAGTATTTGTGCTGTTATCTTGGGGTTTAAAGTCGATCCACCAGGATGAGTTGGGCACAATGTGAGACCGACTCAGGCACTTCTGATCAACTCTGACAGTGTCTCTGATTCAATAAATAAAACAGCATCAGACACCAGAGGCTGCTGAACACTCTGAACTCCTGACCTTTGACCTTTGACCTTTGACTTCAGCAATTTCTCCACAACAACAACCAAAAGTCGACAGAGCAGCATGTTTGAAAATCACTCACAACTGCAATCCAAAAGCAAACGCTATTGGCCGTTTGATTTGGGATGGAGCTCTACATTTTTCACAGTGAACAGTTGATGCACTCATTGATCCTGATTGGCCCACATGATACAAAGTCAGTCATTTATTAGTTGGTCATGTTGTCGAGTGTCTGAAGCATCTTCCAGTTGGTTTGTGGTTGATGTGGATTTGCTGCTCATGTGAATCCTCCCACAGTGTTTCATTAGCAGCTGTAACCACAGTGACTCTGATAAAACAGGAATTAGCAGAATCCATCTGATATGAAGCTGTGGTTTGAATACCACTTCCCTCCTCTGTGAAGAGGAGTCAGATATCTGTGTTCAGGTTTTTGTACAGCCTCTTCTACACTTTGTATCACTGTGTTTCTACAGCACAGTAGTAGAGAGCTGTGTCTTCCAGGGTTAGTTTATTGATGGTCAGTTCAGTTGATGAACTTGATGTTTTGGATTCATATCGTTTATCAGGAATATATTCACTTGTTCCTGTTGATAGTTTCCTGAGTATAAACTGAGGTGCATGAAGGTCAGAATGATGTTTGTACCAGTGAAGGAGGCGAACACCTGTTGACTGATATTTACATGTGAGTGTGACAGATTCTCCTTCTCTTCCACTGACTTCATCTCCTTCAGGAGAGATTGTGTCTCCAGCTATTAGTCCTGGACAAAGTGGAGAAAATGAAGCCATTAGACTAACATTGTTGATGAGGATGAGAGGAGAAGACAGTGTCAAATATCAAGTGTACAGTGTTACTCTGTGGACAGAAACAGCTCAACTGTTGAGAGATTTCTGCTCTGAACTCCAGTTTCCATCAATCTTTAGAAAAGAATCCAAACATGTTGTTGTTTCTATCTTACCAAAGAAAAGAGCAGCAAGAATAATCCACAGCCAATGTTCCATCTCTACAACAAGGTTTAAATCAACAGGAGAAACTAGCTGATGTTCAACATTCAGTGTGACAGTTGTTCTCTTCACAGCAGCACTTATTATTGACACAATGGTTGAACACAGTGCAGAAGTAGTGCACCGCCTACTTGATAATGTCGCCCTCTAGTGGAGGTCAAAGGTTCAGTACAGCAGTGTGGAAAAAAGGCTTCCAGCAGCTTGTCAGTGTGTCAGCTTGTGTTTTTGTACAGAGTTTTGGTGTTTCCTGTCACTGTGGGCCTCACAGCACAGTAGTACACAGCAGAGTCTGTCACTGCAGCAGAGGAGATCTGCAGATCTACTCTATTTCTCTCTGCGTTCAGTTCAGCAGTCAGTCGAGGGTGTGGAGGTGTTGCTTGCACCACTGAAGGCTCTGTTGTATCAGTGATCAGGAGAAGGAACTGAGGAGCTGATCCAGGATCCTGTCTGTACCACTGGAGATTTTGAGCTTTAACTGAATAGCTACAGGACAGAGTAAGACTACGGCCCTCTGATGAAAACTCTTCAGGTTTGCTGGCAGTAATATCATCTTCCAAGGTGTTACCTAGTGAGGGAAACAACATGTTCTATTTAGAGTTCTGTTCCAACGTGAGAAATCCATCATTTGAGAAACATCACACATTGACAGAAACACACGTACCTACGAGAGTTGAAAAGAACAAAATGGCAGTGAGTTTTTCCATGTTGACAGAGGTGAAATGCTGGAATTGAATGTTCAGTATGAAGAAGTTTGGTCACTTGTGTTTGGTTTGATGTTCACAGCTGGAATCAAACAGTTCTCTGCCATGAAGCAGCTCTGCAGTCAGTAGGAGGAGACTCATGTGTCAAATTAGTTTCATTGCTGAAGTTCATCATCACAACTGAAAAGAATCTAGACTGTGTCATCACATCCCATTGAAGGTTAACAGTGTGTGACTCCCTCTAGTGGATGTTGTGGAGTATTGTGTTGTCTTTGCTCCAAAGGTTTTTGTACAGAGTTTTGGTGTTTCCTGTCACTGTGGGCCTCACAGCACAGTAGTACACAGCAGAGTCAGACAGCTGAAGCTTCTGGATCTGCAGATCTACACGTTTCTTTTCTTCTGTCAGATCAGTAAAAAATCTGTTCGGTTCTAGAGAGTCTGCTGGTTTTGTAATGTTAGTTCCTGAGATGTAGTAGAGGAACTCTGGAGGTTTTCCTGGATATTGTCGATACCAGAAGAAATAATCACCACCAGTTGCTTTTGTGGAGTAATTGTAGGACAGAGTAACAGTGCTGTCTTCTAAACTGGACTCTTCTTCCTTGACTGCAGAGAGTTGTTGACAGCTTACACCTAAAGGAAGAGATAACTCTGTTATTTCATGTTGGAAAAGACTCAAGAAATGATTCACATTTAACAAAGATTGGACTGTGAATTGTAAAAATGCAGAAAGTAACGTACCTGTTAGAATAGTGACAAAGATCAGAGAAAGTCCATAATAGTCTAATGACAGCATGTTGAATAAAGGTAATGTTTGTGGTTTGTGTATTGAACTCTGCTGAATATGGAAGTTCCTCTCTCTTCTATAGTTCAGTAACAGCTTAGCTCCTCCCTGAATCTCTCCGTCTCCTCTTAGATCTGGATTGTCACTTCTCTCTGTTGACACTGCATGATGAGGAAAACCTTAAAACTGCTTTGACAAAGATACATGTTGAGGGCTGACTCCCTCTAGTGGATGTTGTGGAGTATTGTGTTGTCTTTGCTCCAAAGGTTTTTGTACAGAGTTTTGGTGTTTCCTGTCACTGTGGGCCTCACAGCACAGTAGTACACAGCAGAGTCTGTCACTTTAGCTGAGATGATCTGCAGAGCCACACGTTTCTCTGATTTGTTGATGTGAGCTGAGAAATCAGAATCAGTTGGATGAATCAATCCTCCCTCTGTGATGTAGAGCAGGAACTCTGGTCTGGATCTCTGGTATTGTCGGTACCACTGGATGTTGTCGATAGAACCGTCATATTTACAGGTCAGGTTGATGTTTCCTCCCTCTGCAACATGTTCTTCACTACTTTCTGGATTTATGCTGTCCATGGAGCCCAGGGCTGCAAAATGAGGATTATTCATGTCAGTTAGTCTGCAAGAGATTCAAACATGAAGAGACTCAACAAAGGTTCTTGACTTTCTCTTTCATCTTTGATCATTTAGAGATTAAACTTGACCAAAAGTCTTTTTCTATCATGGAAACAGATGAAGCTGTAGATCTGAAATGTAGAGCAGATATCTGGTTAACGCAGCAGGTTAAATGAGACTCTGATGTCTGTTCTAACACTCACCTATAAAGACAGAGAACAGGAGAAAGAGGTAAAGCAACATGTCTTTGGAGTTGTTCAAGTCAAACAGACAGCAGATGACCAGTGTTCTTCCACTGCAGTCGAATGAAAAACCTAAACAGCCTCTCTGCTGCACAGACCTTCTCCTCAACATCAAGCTGATTGAGCTTTTACTTCCTCAAACAAACAATCTCATTGGCTGAAAGGATGACATGGGCCCCCCTTCCCATGGACCCACCACCCATGGGAGGGGTCTCAGGGGTCGGGTGCGTAGAGAGATGGGCGGCAGTCGGAGGCGGGGACCCTGGCGGTCCGACCCCAGGTTGCAGAAGCTGGCTCTGGGGACGTGGAACGTCACCTCTCTGGCGGGGAAGGAGCCTGAGCTGGTGCACGAGGTTGAGAGGTACCGGCTAGATATAGTCGGGCTCGCCTCGACGCACAGCGTGGGTTCCGGAACCAGTCCTTGAGAGGGGCTGGACGCTCTACCACTCTGGAGTTGCCCCCGGTGAGAGGCGCAGAGCGGGGGTGGGAATGCTTGTTTCCCCCCGGCTCGGCGCTTGTACATTGGGGTTCACCACGGTGGACGAGAGGGTAGCCTCCCTTCGCCTTCGGATGGGGGGACGGGTCCTGACTGTCGTCTGTGCCTATGCACCGAATGGCAGTACAGAGTACCCACCCTTTCTGGAGTCTTTGGAGGGAGTGCTGGAGAGCGCCCCCTCTGGGGACTCCCTCGTCCTCCTGGGGGACTTCAATGCTCACGTGGGCAGCGACAGTGAGACCTGGAGGGGCGTGATTGGGAGGAACGGCCCCCCTGATCTAAACCCGAGTGGTGTTCTGTTATTGGACTTCTGTGCTCGTCATGGACTGTCCATAACGAACACCATGTTCAAGCATAAGGGTGTCCATATGTGCACTTGGCACCAGGACACCCTCGGTCGCAGTTCCATGATCGACTTTGTGGTCGTGTCATCGGACTTGCGGCCACATGTTTTGGACACTCGGGTGAAGCGAGGGGCGGAGCTGTCAACTGATCACCACCTGGTGGTGAGTTGGCTCCGATGGTGGGGGAGGATGGCGGTCAGACCTGGCAGGCCCAAACGTTCTGTGCGGGTTTGCTGGGAACGTCTGGCTGAATCTCCTGTCAGAAAGAGTTTCAACTCCCACCTCCGGGAGAGCTTTTCTCACGTCCCGGGGGAGGCGGGGGACATTGAGTCCGAGTGGACCTTGTTCCGTTCCTCCATTGTCAAGGCGGCTGACCGGAGATAGCTTGTTGTTGTAAACAGACATGTGTGTCTCCAGACTAGAACATGCTGACAGTAACACCTCCATGGGTAAAGACATTCTCTGTGACTCATTCTGGGCGTGTAGTATTTGTGCTGTTATCTTGGGGTTTAAAGTCGATCCACCAGGATGAGTTGGGCACAATGTGAGACCGACTCAGGCACTTCTGATCAACTCTGACAGTGTCTCTGATTCAATAAATAAAACAGCATCAGACACCAGAGGCTGCTGAACACTCTGAACTCCTGACCTCTGACCTTTGACCTTTGACCTTTGACTTCAGCAATTTCTCCACAACAACAACCAAAAGTCGACGGAGCAGCATGTTTGAAAATCACTCACAACTGCAATCCAAAAGCAAACGCTATTGGCCGTTTGATTTGGGATGGAGCTCTACATTTTTCACAGCACAGTGAACAGTTGATGCACTCATTGATCCTGATTGGCCCACATGATACAAAGTCAGTCATTTATTAGTTTGTCATGTTGTCGAGTGTCTGAAGCATCTTCCAGTTGGTTTGTGGTTGATGTGGATTTGCTGCTCATGTGAATCCTCCCACAGTGTTTCATTAGCAGCTGTAACCACAGTGACTCTGATAAAACAGGAATTAGCAGAATCCATCTGATATGAAGCTGTGGTTTGAATACCACTTCCCTCCTCTGTGAAGAGGAGTCAGATATCTGTGTTCAGGTTTTTGTACAGCCTCTTCTACACTTTGTATCACTGTGTTTCTACAGCACAGTAGTAGAGAGCTGTGTCTTCCAGGGTTAGTTTATTGATGGTCAGTTCAGTTGATGAACTTGATGTTTTGGATTCATATCGTTTATCAGGAATATATTCCTGAGTTTTTGCTCCTTTCCAGAGTATAAACTGAGGTGCATGAAGGTCAGAATGATGTTTGTACCAGTGAAGGAGGCGACCACCTGTTGACTGATATTTACATGTGAGTGTGACAGATTCTCCTTCTCTTCCACTGACTTCATCTCCTTCAGGAGAGATTGTGTCTCCAGCTATTAGTCCTGGACAAAGTGGAGAAAATGAAGCCATTAGACTAACATTGTTGATGAGGCTGAGAGGAGAAGACAGTGTCAAATATCAAGTGTACAGTGTTACTCTGTGGACAGAAACAGCTCAACTGTTGAGAGATTTCTGCTCTGAACTCCAGTTTCCATCAATCTTTAGAAAAGAATCCAAACATGTCGTTGTTTCTATCTTACCAAAGAAAAGAGCAGCAAGAATAATCCACAGCCAATGTTCCATCTCTACAACAAGGTTTAAATCAACAGGAGAAACTAGCTGATGTTCAACATTCAGTGTGACAGTTGTTCTCTTCACAGCAGCACTTATTATTGACACAATGGTTGAACACAGTGCAGAAGTAGTGCACCGCCTACTTGATAATGTCGCCCTCTAGTGGAGGTCAAAGGTTCAGTACAGCAGTGTGGAAAAAAGGCTTCCAGCAGCTTGTCAGTGTGTCAGCTTGTGTTTTTGTACAGAGTTTTGGTGTTTCCTGTCACTGTGGGCCTCACAGCACAGTAGTACACAGCAGAGTCTGTCACTGCAGCAGAGGAGATCTGCAGATCCATCTGATTTTTATCCTCGCTCACTTTAAAAGACATTTTAGTGTTTTGATTTAATATTGGTCGTCCTGTTCCTGAGTGAGAGACGAGGAACTCTGGAGGTTTTCCTGGATATTGTCGATACCAGAGGAAAGAATCACCACCAGTTGCTTTTGTGGAGTAATTGTAGGACAGAGTAACAGTGCTGTCTTCTAAACTGGACTCTTCTTCCTTGACTGCAGAGAGTTGTTGACAGCTGACACCTAAAGGAAGAGATAACTCTGTTATTTCATGTTGGAAAAGACTCAAGAAATGATTCACATTTAACAAAGATTGGACTGTGAATTGTAAAAATGCAGAAAGTAACGTACCTGTTAGAATAGTGACAAAGATCAGAGAAAGTCCATAATAGTCTAATGACAGCATGTTGAATAAAGGTAATGTTTGTGGTTTGTGTATTGAACTCTGCTGAATATGGAAGTTCCTCTCTCTTCTATAGTTCAGTAACAGCTTAGCTCCTCCCTGAATCTCTCCGTCTCCTCTTAGATCTGGATTGTCACTTCTCTCTGTTGACACTGCATGATGAGAAAAATACGGTGGCCGGGAACCCGCGATGCTGCAAACAAAAAGAAACAGCGCTGCAAATAAAAGAAACGCTGCAAACAAAAAGAAACAGCGCTGCAAATAAAAGAAACGCTGCAAACAAAAAGAAACGGCGCTGCAAATAAAAAGAAACTGATGTGGTCGGGCACTAGATTTTAAAGTGTAGATAGCGTTACCGCAGTACTGTATCATTTTAAAGTTATTGATTAATATACCTAATAAAAAATCCCAGAAATTATAAAAAGTCCTAGTAAACACTAATGTTGTTGGTGTGGTTGTAGCTTGTTGTGATGAACATCAGGTTGTAGCTCGTTGTGATGAACATTAGGTTGTAGCTCGTTGTCATGAACATTAGGTTGTAGCTTGTTGTGATGAACATCAGGTTGTAGCTCGTTGTGATGAACATTAGGTTGTAGCTCATTGTGATGAACATTAGGTTGTAGCTCATTGTGATGAACATTAGGTTGTAGCTCGTTGTGATGAACATTAGGTTGTAGCTCGTTGTCATGAACATTAGGTTGTAGCTCGTTGTCATGAACATGCGTTTTGTGTTTTAACAATGTTTCAATTTAAACGTTATTGATCCCGGAAGTGCCAATATCTTTCTAACTTTACCGAAGTGCAGTGGCCAATAAGGCACCTTTCCCTATCTCGTAATTACAAGATCAGGTGTCTAATTTATTTTTTTCAAGTGAATGCAATACGCTTCTGTACTTCTTCTTCTTCGCTCACATAAAAAACTACAGGTGAACCGGCAGTAATAGTCCCCGGTAATTCACTTCTGTTGTGGAGTTTTTGGTCTGCAGCGTTTCTTTTTATTTGCAGCGCTGTTTCTTTTATTTGCAGCAGCGTTTCTTTTTGTTTGCAGCACTGTTTCTTTTTATTTGCAGCGCTGTTTCTTTTATTTGCAGCGCTGTTTCTTTTTATTTGCAGCGCTGTTTCTTTTATTTGCAGCGCTGTTTCTTTTATTTGCAGCGCTGTTTCTTTTATTTGCAGCGCTGTTTCTTTTATTTGCAGCGCTGTTTCTTTTATTTGCAGCGCTGTTTCTTTTATTTGCAGCGCTGTTTCTTTTTGTTTGCACTGTTTCTTTTTGTTTGCAGCATTGAGGGTTCACGGGCCACCATAGAAAAACCTTAAAACTGCTTTGACAAAGATACATGTTGAGGGCTGACTCCCTCTAGTGGATGTTGTGGAGTATTGTGTTGTCTTTGCTCCAAAGGTTTTTGTACAGAGTTTTGGTGTTTCCTGTCACTGTGGGCCTCACAGCACAGTAGTACACAGCAGAGTCTGTCACTGCAGCAGAGGAGATCTGCAGATGAAACTCCTTTCTTGTTTGGTTATGGATTAAAGACAACCCTTTTTTCTCTGAATATTCGTTGATGAGAAACTGTGGAGATGAACTGGACTTCTGTTGATACCAGAACAAGTAGTAAACAGATCCAGAATAGCTGCAGGAGAGAGTCACAGTGTCTCCTTCCAAAGCCAGCATTACATCTTTAAGTGGTTTCACTAAATCCTCAGAGGATCCTGAAAAGAACAAAGATATATTTCACTGTGACATTTGTATTCTTCAAACTATATATCTCCATGTTTAAGTTCAGTCTATGAAGAGTTGAGTCAGACATAATCTATCTTGGTCATATCTACCATCACTTGTTCCACCTTGATACGTGTCTTGAGTACTTACCAGTATGAAACATGAACATCATCATCCAAACTAAAAAGAGCTGCATTATTTTCACTTGTACTGAATGAACAATAGAGAGAACACAGCAGCTCTTCAGTTCCAAAATGAAGCCTTTCATATTCAGTTGTGTAGCTCCTCCTCTTCCTGTGGTCTGTTTACATTCAGGCTGATGGAAGCTTTAGAAATGACAGTGATGCTGCAGTCATCATCATCATCATCATCATCATCATCATCCAAGGAGGTCAGGCTGAAGACAGGTCAGGAACTGGAGTGGCAGATCGCAGTGGTGTTCCACATTTTCAAAAAGGGGGCCTGGTGTGATCCGGTTATCTTTGTATCGCATGTCTCAGCCTCACAGGGATGTTTATCCCAAACTGCTGATTTAGGAGGAGAAAAGTAGATCATGCCCTCTCTGTGAAACAATGGACTCTGTCTTTTATCTTCATGTGAGTAGCTGGTGGGGTCTTGAGAGTTTTCATCCAGTTTACATGTGTTTTGTGAAGACGACCATGACTGTGTTACCCAGGTAATCCTGTAAGGGGTAATGAGGCTCTATCAATTACTGGATCCTCTTTTCTCTCATCCTGTTCATGATCTTTAAGGGACAGAATCTCAAGGTACAGCTGGGGTGAGAGGAGTGTCCGTTGGGGAATCTCAGAATTGCGTCTCTGTTTCTTGTGGACACAGGTGGTCTAAATGTGTTTCCTAGCGTAGGGTGTCTAAGAGTTGGTGTGAGGAGTTCAGACTTCCATAGGGAGCTCCAAGTAGTCCACTGCTCCTTCATGTCAGTCGGAGCCAACTGATGTGGTTCAGGCATCTGATTTAGATGCTTCCTGGGTGTTTTCGTTTGGAGGTCCTCCTGGTACATCCAGATGGCAGGTATCGTCTGGTGGGACTACCTGTCCTGTCTGCCTTGAGGATGCTTGTGTATCCCCCAGGAGGTGCTGGAAAACATTACTGTGGAAACAGACATCTGAAATATCCAGATTGACCCATTGCCATCACAATCTGATACTGAAAAAGTGTAAGAAGATGGATGGATGGATTGCTTTAAATTTAGACAGTTGTTAAAAAGACTACCTCACAAAGATGAGTGATCTACAGAGTTGAATTTGAGGTCTATCAGATGTCTGAATGTTCCTCTATACTCAGTTATGATGAGAAGTTCATGTTATATTCCACGACACATCATTATCTTTCTAGACTGAATCTAGACTGTGTCATCACATCCCATTGAAGTTTAACAGTGTGTGACTCCCTCTAGTGGATGTTGTGGAGTATTGTGTTGTCTTTGCTCCAAAGGTTTTTGTACAGAGTTTTGGTGTTTCCTGTCACTGTGGGCCTCACAGCACAGTAGTACACAGCAGAGTCTGTCACTTTAGCTGAGATGATTTTCAGAGCCACACGTTTCTCTGATTTGTTGATGTGAGCTGAGAAATCAGAATCAGTTGGATGAATCAATCCTCCCTCTGTGATGTAGAGCAGGAACTCTGGTCTGGATCTCTGGTATTGTCGGTACCACTGGATGTTGTTGATAGAACCGTCATATTTACAGGTTAGGTTGATGTTTCCTCCCTCTGCAACATGTTCTTCAGTACTTTCTGGATTTATGGTGTCCATGGAGCCCAGGGCTGCAAAATGAGGATTATTCATGTCAGTTAGTCTGCAAGAGATTCAAACATGAAGAGACTCAACAAAGGTTCTTGACTTTCTCTTTCATCTTTGATCATTTAGAGATTAAACTTGACCAAAAGTCTTTTTCTATCATGGAAACAGATGAAGCTGTAGATCTGAAATGTAGAGCAGATATCTGGTTAACGCAGCAGGTTAAATGAGACTCTGATGTCTGTTCTAACACTCACCTATAAAGACAGAGAACAGTAGAAAGAGGTAAAGCAACATGTCTTTGGAGTTGTTCAAGTCAAACAGACAGCAGATGACCAGTGTTCTTCCACTGCAGTCGAATGAAAAACCTAAACAGCCTCTCTGCTGCACAGACCTTCTCCTCAACATCAAGCTGATTGAGCTTTTACTTCCTCAAACAAACAATCTCATTGGCTGAGTTGAAGGTCAGTGGGCGGGGCCAGAGAAAAGCTTTGTCTGCATCCAGAGCAGCTCTGCCTCAGAGAAATATTTGCTGAATGTCCAGGTTCAGTTCTTCACACTGTTGTGAGACCGAGGCAGGTCCCAGTAGAAGGAAGCTTGATCACCTGAACATTTAGTCTTTATCCTGGAAACATGGAGGACATTTCATACTTCCTCTAATTACAATGGACACATCCTAATATGAATATTTTAGATACTGAATCAGCCCCAGCAATGATCAGAAGCCATCGTGTCTTCATGTCCTGACTCGTCTTTGTTAAGGCGTTGGATGACTTGTGGTCAGTGACTCTGACTCCCTCCCAGTCAATGCTGTGGCTGGTTTTGGTCTGGTGTTCTCAGACTGATGACTGATTGAACCCTGTGGTACACCACAAGAAATCACAGCCTGAGAGAACAACAGAGAAACTTGTTTCATAAAGTCTGAGTCTGAGATGCAAACCAGTTCATGGAGATACTTGATCCAAACTCTGTGATTTGTCAGAGGTTAAAGTGAATAGAACTGTCAATATATGTTACATGTCCTTTATTTTATTGAATATTTGTACTCATAATATCCCACAACACCTCATTATCATCAGAGTTTGTGTCGTATGAAACAACCTTTTCCCTCATTCTGTATTTTTTCTTTAATGCTTCAGTTTCTGTCTTTTTATCATCAGAACAAAGAATCTAGACTGTGTCATCACATCCCATTGAAGTTTAACAGTGTGTGACTCCCTCTAGTAGATGTTGTGGAGTATTGTGTTGTCTTTGCTCCAAAGGTTTTTGTACAGAGTTTTGGTGTTTCCTGTCACTGTGGGCCTCACAGCACAGTAGTACACAGCAGAGTCAGACAGCTGAAGCTTCTGGATCTGCAGATCTACACGTTTCTTTTCTTCTGTCAGATCAGTAAAAAATCTGTTTGATTCTAGAGAGTCTGCTGGTTTTGTAATGTTAGTTCCTGAGATGTAGAAGAGGAACTCTGGAGGTTTTCCTGGATATTGTCGATACCAGAAGAAAGAATCACTACCAGTTGCTTTTGTGGAGTAATTGTAGGACAGAGTAACAGTGCTGTCTTCTAAACTGGACTCTTCTTCCTTGACTGCAGAGAGTTGTTGACAGCTGACACCTAAAGGAAGAGATAACTCTGTTATTTCATGTTGGAAAAGACTCAAGAAATGATTCACATTTAACAAAGATTGGACTGTGAATTGTAAAAATGCAGAAAGTAACGTACCTGTTAGAATAGTGACAAAGATCAGAGAAAGTCCATAATAGTCTGATGACAGCATGTTGAATAAAGGTAATGTTTGTGGTTTGTGTATTGAACTCTGCTGAATATGGAAGTTCCTCTCTCTTCTATAGTTCAGTAACAGCTTAGCTCCTCCCTGAATCTCTCCGTCTCCTCTTAGATCTGGATTGTCACTTCTCTCTGTTGACACTGCATGATGAGGAAAATACGGTGGCCGGGAACCCTCGATGCTGCAAACAAAAAGAAACAGCGCTGCAAATAAAAGAAACTCTGCAAACAAAAAGAAACAGCGCTGCAAATAAAAGAAACGCTGCAAACAAAAAGAAACGCTGCTGCAAGTAAAAGAAACAGTGCTGCAAATAAAAGAAACGCTGCTGCAAATAAAAGAAACAGCGTTGCAAATAAAAAGAAACGCTGCAAACAAAAAGAAACAGCGCTGCAAGTAAAAGAAACAGTGCTGCAAATAAAAGAAACAGTGCTGCAAATAAAAGAAACAGCGCTGCAAATAAAAAGAAACAGCGCTGCAAATAAAAGCAGCGCTGCTGCAAACAAAAAGAAACGCTGCTGCAAATAAAAGAAACAGCGCTGCAAATAAAAGAAACAGCGCTGCAAATAAAAGAAACAGTGCTGCAAATAAAAAGAAACGCTGCAGACAAAAAACTCCACAACTGAAGTGAATTACCTGGGACTATTACTGCCGGGTCACCTGTAGTTTTTTATGTGAGCGAAGAAGAAGAAGTACAGAAGCGTATTGCATTCACTTACAAAAAATAAATTAGACACCTGATCTTGTAATTACGAAATAGGGAAAGGTGCCTTATTGGCCACTGCACTTCGGTAAAGTTAGAAAGATATTGGCACTTCCCGGATCAATAACGTTTGAATTGAAACGTTGTTAAAACACAAAACGCATGTTCATGACAACGAGCTACAACCTAATGTTCATCACAACGAGCTACAACCTAATGTTCATCACAACGAGCTACAACCTCGTTGTGATGAACAACGAACTTTACCGAAGTGCAGTGGCCAATAAGGCACCTTTCCCTATCTCGTAATTACAAGATCAGGTGTCTAATTTATTTTTTTCAAGTGAATGCAATACACTTCTGTACTTCTTCTTCTTCGCTCACATGAAAAACTACAGGTGACCCGGCAGTAATAGTCCCCGGTAATTCACTTCTGTTGTGGAGTTTTTTATTTGCAGCATTTCTTTTTATTTGCAGCACTGTTTCTTTTATTTGCAGTGCTGTTTCTTTTATTTGCAGCGCTGTTTCTTTTTATTTGCAGCACTGTTTCTTTTATTTGCAGCACTGTTCCTTTTATTTGCAGCACTGTTTTTTTTATTTGCAGCGCTGTTTCTTTTATTTGCAGCGCTGTTTCTTTTATTTGCAGTGCTGTTTATTTTTATTTGCAGCGCTGTTTCTTTTATTTGCAGCGCTGTTTCTTTTATTTGCAGCCCTGTTTCTTTTATTTGCAGCGCTGTTTCTTTTATTTGCAGCGCTGTTTCTTTTATTTGCAGCGCTGTTTCTTTTATTTGCAGCGCTGTTTCTTTTATTTGCAGCCCTGTTTCTTTTATTTGCAGTGCTGTTTCTTTTTGTTTGCAGTGTTTCTTTTATTTGCAGCATTGAGGGTTCCTGGCCACCGTAGGAAAACCTTAAAACTGCTTTGACAGAGATACATGTTGAGGGCTGACTCCCTCTAGTGGATGTTGTGGAGTATTGTGTTGTCTTTGCTCCAAAGGTTTTTGTACAGAGTTTTGGTGTTTCCTGTCACTGTGGGCTGCACAGCACAGTAGTACACAGCAGAGTCTGTCACTGCAGCAGAGGAGATCTGCAGATGAAACTCCTTTCTTGTTTTGTTATGGATTAAAGACAACCCTTTTTTCTCTGAATACTCTTTGATGAGAAACTGTGGAGATGAACTGGACTTCTGTTGATACCAGAACAAGTAGTTATTAGATCCAGAATAGTTGCAGGAGAGAGTCACAGTGTCTCCTTCCAAAGCCAGCATTACATCTTTAAGTGGTTTCACTAAATCCTCAGAGGATCCTGAAAAGAACAAAGATATATTTCACTGTGACATTTGTATTCTTCAAACTATATATCTCCATGTTTAAGTTCAGTCTCTGAAGAGTTGAGTCAGACATAATCTATCTTGGTCATATCTACCATCACTTGTTCCACCTTGATACGTGTCTTGAGTACTTACCAGTATGAAACATGAACATCATCATCCAAACTAAAAAGAGCTGCATTATTTTCACTTGTACTGAATGAACAATAGAGAGAACACAGCAGCTCTTCAGTTCCAAAATGAAGCCTTTCATATTCAGTTGTGTAGCTCCTCCTCTTCCTGTGGTCTGTTTACATTCAGGCTGATGGAAGCTTTAGAAATGACAGTGATGCTGCAGTCATCATCATCATCATCATCATCATCATCCAAGAAGGTCAGGCTGCAGGAGGAATCTGCACAGAATTCACCTCAATCAATCAAACAAGTCATCAGCTGGCAGAGATCTTTAAATGTGTGTGGAGGTTTGTCCCTGTGTCTCAGCAACTGTACAGCCAACATAGCAACAGGCAGTGTGAGCACCCAGTGATTTGAAGTGTGACATTGCTGGTCTGGGTGAGTCTGTCGTTTGAAGTCAAGAGACTTTTGTTGTCCACGTTGGGACTCCGACCAACAAGATCCAAGACCAAGATGGATTTCTTGCTGGGTTAGGCTCCTGACATCCAGAGGGCTGAGCCCAACATTACCCTGCTCAGGCCTCTGAGAGAGTTACAAGAGTTACAATAGTCCAGCCTAGAAGTAACAAATGCGTGGACTAGTTTTTCTGCATCTGCTTGAGACACGATGTGTCTGATTTTAGCGATGTTACGTAAGTGGAAGAATGCAGATCTCGAAATTTGTTTTATGTGACGTTAAAGGACAAATCCTGATCAAAAACAACTCCAAGATTCTTTACAGTGGAGCTGGAGGCCAGGGTGATCCCGTCTAAAGTAACTAAGACTCTAGAAAGAGAGTTTCTGAGGTGTTTGGGTCCATTATGAAAGGCCTTGGTATCGAGGTGTCTGCATATAGATGCATAATCACACACTAATGCTGATACTATTATATACATATGGTTTACATCAAGATACTTGTTTTGTCATTAGTTGTTATCTTAAGGCCATCTGGACTTTGAGGTAATCTAGAGAGAAAGCTATTTCGGGTCCCAAATGGTGTTTTCTCCTGTTCTTATTTCCTTTTACGGGGTTGAGAAAGAGATCAGGTCAGGAGATGAAAGGGCCATTTGTTGGGCTATCCTGGGAAAGGAGTCTCTCTCTCTTTCCCTGTCCCTTTATGGCACAAGAGTTATAAACATTGTTTACTTGGAATGCATGTTCTGGAAGTTCTTCATGGTATATAAGGGCTTGTCCTGAATAGTTCGGGAGAGTCTCTCATCATTCGGCCAGGAGCTCTCCAAGTAACGTTTTACTTGTTGCGACACTGAACTTGTTGTAATTAACTTGTTATATGACTTAGACAGTGTCGGCGGACTTTCTCTTCAAACATCTTCAACTGCATCACCACCGAATATACTACAGTATGAAGAGGGTTCAGAAAATACAGTTTACTTAAGACTGAAAGGAAAGTTTGATGACCTGATTCTTTAAATGACAAAGAAGTGTTGAGATCATAAGTGTGAGGAATATTGATGTAAACACTTTATCTACATCGTTAACATCCCACGACACCTTATTATCATCAGGACAAAGAATCTAGACTGTGTCATCACATCCCATTGAAGTTTAACAGTGTGTGACTCCCTCTAGTGGATGTTGTGGAGTATTGTGTTGTCTTTGCTCCAAAGGTTTTTGTACAGAGTTTTGGTGTTTCCTGTCACTGTGGGCCTCACAGCACAGTAGTACACAGCAGAGTCAGACAGCTGAAGCTTCTGGATCTGCAGATCTACACGTTTCTTTTCTTCTGTCAGATCAGTAAAAAATCTGTTCGATTCTAGTGAATCTGCAGTTCTTGTAAAATTCATTCCTGAGATGTACAGGATGAACTCTGGAGGTTTTCCTGGATATTGTCGATACCAGAAGAAATTATCAGTTGCATCAGCTTGTCTGGAGTAATTGTAGGACAGAGTAACAGTGCTGTCTTCTAAACTGGACTCTTCTTCCTTGACTGCAGAGAGTTGTTGACAGCTGACACCTAAAGGAAGAGATAACTCTGTTATTTCATGTTGGAAAAGACTCAAGAAATGATTCACATTTAACAAAGATTGGACTGTGAATTGTAAAAATGCAGAAAGTAACGTACCTGTTAGAATAGTGACAAAGATCAGAGAAAGTCCATAATAGTCTAATGACAGCATGTTGAATAAAGGTAATGTTTGTGGTTTGTGTATTGAACTCTGCTGAATATGGAAGTTCCTCTCTCTTCTATAGTTCAGTAACAGCTTAGCTCCTCCCTGAATCTCTCCGTCTCCTCTTAGATCTGGATTGTCACTTCTCTCTGTTGACACTGCATGATGAGGAAAACCTTAAAACTGCTTTGACAGAGATACATGTTGAGGGCTGACTCCCTCTAGTGGATGTTGTGGAGTATTGTGTTGTCTTTGCTCCAAAGGTTTTTGTACAGAGTTTTGGTGTTTCCTGTCACTGTGGGCCTCACAGCACAGTAGTACACAGCAGAGTCTGTCACTTTAGCTGAGATGATCTGCAGAGCCACACGTTTCTCTGATTTGTTGATGTGAGCTGAGAAATCAGAATCAGTTGGATGAATCAATCCTCCCTCTGTGATGTAGAGCAGGAACTCTGGTCTGGATCTCTGGTATTGTCGGTACCACTGGATGTTGTCGATAGAACCGTCATATTTACAGGTCAGGTTGATGTTTCCTCCCTCTGCAACATGTTCTTCAGTACTTTCTGGATTTATGCTGTCCATGGAGCCCAGGGCTGCAAAATGAGGATTATTCATGTCAGTTAGTCTGCAAGAGATTCAAACATGAAGAGACTCAACAAAGGTTCTTGACTCTCTCTTTCATCTTTGATCATCTAGAGAATAAACTTGACCAAAAGTCTTTTTCTATCATGGAAACAGATGAAGCTGTAGATCTGAAATGTAGAGCAGATATCTGGTTAACGCAGCAGGTTAAATGAGACTCTGATGTCTGTTCTAACACTCACCTATAAAGACAGAGAACAGGAGAAAGAGGTAAAGCAACATGTCTTTGGAGTTGTTCAAGTCAAACAGACAGCAGATGACCAGTGTTCTTCCACTGCAGTCGAATGAAAAACCTAAACAGCCTCTCTGCTGCACAGACCTTCTCCTCAACATCAAGCTGATTGAGCTTTTACTTCCTCAAACAAACAATCTCATTGGCTGAGTTGAAGGTCAGTGGGCGGGGCCAGAGAAAAGCTTTGTCTGCATCCAGAGCAGCTCTGCCTCAGAGAAATGTTTGCTGAATGTCCAGGTTCAGTTCTTCACACTGTTGTGAGACCGAGGCAGGTCCCAGTAGAAGGAAGCTTGATCACCTGAACATTTAGTCTTTATCCTGGAAACATGGAGGACATTTCATACTTCCTCTAATTACAATGGACACATCCTAATATGAATATTTTAGATACTGAATCAGCCCCAGCAATGATCAGAAGCCATCGTGTCTTCATGTCCTGACTCGTCTTTGTTAAGGCGTTGGATGACTTGTGGTCAGTGACTCTGACTCCCTCCCAGTCAATGCTGTGGCTGGTTTTGGTCTGGTGTTCTCAGACTGATGACTGATTGAACCCTGTGGTACACCACAAGAAATCACAGCCTGAGAGAACAACAGAGAAACTTGTTTCATAAAGTCTGAGTCTGAGATGCAAACCAGTTCATGGAGATACTTGATCCAAACTCTGTGATTTGTCAGAAGTTGAAGTAAATAGAACTGTCAATATATGTTACATGTCCTTTATTTTATTGAATATTTGTACTCATAATATCCCACAACACCTCATTATCATCAGAGTTTGTGTCGTATGAAACAACCTTTTCCCTCATTCTGTATTTTTTCTTTAGTGCTTCAGTTTCTGTCTTTTTATCATCAGAACAAAGAATCTAGACCAGGGGTATTCAAGTAAAAATTGAGGAGGTCCAGTTGAAATAAATATCCTCAAGCTGAGGTCCGGAACATCATATTTGTAAAACAAAAACAAAGAAAGTGCTTAAGAAAAAAAAATAGCAGCTTCAGTTTCCTTTTGACTGAACAATGTTAATATTCTCCTCAACAAAAAATTCACAAAACATCTTAACTGTTTCTCTTACAGATGATCTTCCTGTCCCTCCCTTCCCCATTTTTTTTCAGTGTGAGAATTGAGCTTTAGCTTGCCCTGCCAGCATTTTAAATCTAGGCTTGAACGAGGTCAATGCCATTCTCATGCACATGTGCAGATGCTCATCAGTGAGCTTGGAACGATATTTTGTTTTTATTATGTTCATTGTAGAGAACGCTGCCTCACAGCTGTATGTGGAGCCGAACATGGTCAAGATAAACAGGGCCACTTTCTTCAGATCTGGGAAAACTGTCTCAGATACCATCTGGAGTCAGTTCTTCCAAACTGATCTTTCAGGGCCACATCTGCTTGGAGGTCAACCATTTGCATCTGGAGGGGCCCAGCATTTGCCCACTTGAAGTGATGTGTGACATCATTTGAGAATGCTCTCACATTAGTGATGAGAAATAGATTCTGTATGAACAAGGTGAGCTGCTCTCCAATGCTGAAGCTATCAAAACGTTTGCTGAAGTTTTCAATCAACTTGTCAACAAAGTCAACAAAAGAGGAGACATCTCCATGTCCCTGCACCTGTTTTTTTACTTTTGGGAAGTGTGTGTAGTCTCCTTGCAGATCTTCTTTGAACACCTGAAGTTTTCGCTGAAATAAGCGGACACTGGTCATCAGCTCACAAATAGAATTATTCTTTCCCTTTCCCAGCTGCAAGTTAAGCCCATTCAGGTGTGACATGATATCAGCCAAAAAAGCTACAATATCCATGTTTTTCTTGTCTTTTAGAAAGACAGTAAAGTTGGATGCTTTCTGACTTTCCAGCTCTTCCAAGAAAGCTGCTACCTCACGTCTAATTGACCAAAATCGCTCTAGCACCCTGCCTTTGCTGAGCCATCTCACGTTGTTGTGGAGCAAAAGATCATCAGAGTTTGCATCAACCTCTCTGAGGAATTCCCTAAGCATGCGATGCTGACAAGAAGAAGATGCCTCAGGGCAAATGATCAACTTTCTCAGGAAAGTTGATCATTTTCATCATTGTCTTCATCACCTCAGCATACTCATCTGACAGGGTGGAGCAAAGGACAGTCTGATAAATAATGCAGTGGTAAGAGATCAGCTCAGCATTGTCTTTTTTCATCCTTGCCACAGCTCCCTTTTCTCTCCCCATCATAGCAGGGGCTCCATCAGTAGTTATGGATACCACTTGTTTTGGCTCTATTCCTCTCTTTAATAACATTTCCTTAATTGCCAGGTAGATGTCTTCTCCTCTGGTAGTAGTCTGCAGAGAAGTCACGCCTAAGAGGTCTTCACAGAACTCATTTTTATATTTAGGAATCTTATGTAAACCAATAGCTGAGCATTGTCAGACACATGAGTCGATTCATCCACAGCCAAACCTACACATGGTGCCTTACATATGGCTTCTTCCAGCTGGGACAGTACATCCTCAGCTAGGCTCATGCTTTACAACCTCCTCCCTTCTAAGGGCAAATGTGATGTCCATGTTTTTTCTAATAAGAGAATCATTTGGGTTTTTCTTCTGCATTTCATTGACCATGGCCTCTCGAACAGCTCTCGAAGTGCATTGAGAGATTTGAATGTACACATACACTCCTGATGCAAGCAAGGAAAGGGCACAGTTCTTGCATAAGTCCCACGTTTTAGCCTATAATGTCTAAAAAGCTGTGCTCTCTTCTCACAGATGGCAGGGCAGTACTTGCATTTCCAAGGCATTTTAATATGGCTTTAAACAAAAATAGCAGGGCAAATGAGGCTAATGTTAAAAGTGGGCATTGATTTTTTTTCAAAACTACATCGAACAATTAGAATTTTACACTACTGTTGCAAAACTGTATGTCAAAAACGCACAAGTAGAGAGAGCTACTCAAAAATTACCTCAAGTCAACCTCAAATTTATACACATTCAAATGTATACGTTTCAAACTAGAAATGTTTCAGCAGTTTCTAATTCTTGAATAGAGAAAATAACTCACCTCATTCAGGCAGAAATGGTATCCTCTTTACAGCAGGCAAATGTCCTTTAAAAACATCCAGACTTGCTAAAAACAGAAAAATGCAGGCATGTATTGTCCAAAAACCTTAAATTGCGCTGTGTAAATTAGAAAATGGCGCAACTTTCTTTGTAGCTGCCACCGGACAAGCACAGACTTGTCTTGAGTTTTGAGCCAATCACAACAGGGCAGCTCGGTGGCCTGAGGTAAAACTTGACAGTTCAAGTTTGTTAAACTTACAAAAATGAGTACACCCAATGACTGTCTCATACACTCTTCATATACTCATACTGTTTAAGTAATGCAATAAAACTAATCTTTAAAAGTGGTATTTACTCAAACTGTTTGCGTAGAATGAACTTTCGGGTTAACAGTGAACGAGCTACAACCTAATGTTCATCACAACGAGCTACAACCTAATGTTCATCACAACGAGCTACAACCTAATGTTCATCACAACGAGCTACAACCTCATTGTAATGAACAACGAACTTTACCGAAGTGCAGTGGCCAATAAGGCACCTTTCCCTATCTCGTAATTACAAGATCAGGTGTCTAATTTATTTTTTTCAAGTGAATGCAATACGCTTCTGTACTTCTTCTTCTTCGCTCACATAAAAAACTACAGGTGACCCGGCAGTAATAGTCCCCGGTAATTCACTTCCGTTGTGGAGTTTTTGGTCTGCAGCGTTTCTTTTATTTGCAGCACTGTTTCTTTTATTTGCAGCACTGTTTCTTTTATTTGCAGCGCTGTTTCTTTTATTTGCAGCGCTGTTTCTTTTGTTTGCAGTGCTGTTTCTTTTATTTGCAGTGCTGTTTCTTTTATTTGCAGCGCTGTTTCTTTTATTTGCAGCACTGTTTCTTTTATTTGCAGCGCTGTTTCTTTTATTTGCAGTGCTGTTTCTTTTTGTTTGCAGCATTGAGGGTTCCCGGCCACCATAGAAAAACCTTAAAACTGCTTTGACAGAGATACATGTTGAGGGCTGACTCCCTCTAGTGGATGTTGTGGAGTATTGTGTTGTCTTTGCTCCAAAGGTTTTTGTACAGAGTTTTGGTGTTTCCTGTCACTGTGGGCCTCACAGCACAGTTCTACACAGCAGAGTCTGTCACTGCAGCAGAGGAGATCTGCAGATGAAACTCCTTTCTTGTTTGGTTATGGATTAAAGACAACCCTTTTTTCTCCAAATAATCTTTGATGAGAAACTGTGGAGATGAACTGGACTTCTGTTGATACCAGAACAAGTAGTTATTAGATCCAGAATAGTTGCAGGAGAGAGTCACAGTGTCTCCTTCCAAAGCCAGCATTACATCTTTAAGTGGTTTCACTAAATCCTCAGAGGATCCTGAAAAGAACAAAGATATATTTCACTGTGACATTTGTATTCTTCAAACTATATATCTCCATGTTTAAGTTCAGTCTATGAAGAGTTGAGTCAGACATAATCTATCTTGGTCATATCTACCATCACTTGTTCCACCTTGATACGTGTCTTGAGTACTTACCAGTATGAAACATGAACATCATCATCCAAACTAAAAAGAGCTGCATTATTTTCACTTGTACTGAATGAACAATAGAGAGAACACAGCAGCTCTTCAGTTCCAAAATGAAGCCTTTCATATTCAGTTGTGTAGCTCCTCCTCTTCCTGTGGTCTGTTTACATTCAGGCTGATGGAAGCTTTAGAAATGACAGTGATGCTGCAGTCATCATCATCATCATCATCATCATCCAAGAAGGCTGAAGGAGGAATCTGCACAGAATTCACCTGATCCTGATTGCTCCGTGGTCCAGTTCTGATGGAGCTTTCTGCAGTGGACTGGTCTGCAGCTTTACGTCCTCATACACAGTAAACTGTGATGCACTGTGTGTTCTGACACCTTTCTATCAGAACCAGCATGAACTGATTCAGCAGTCTGAGCGACAGTAGCTCGTCTATTGGATCCGACCACACAGGTCAAGCTTCGTTTACCACGTGCATCAGTAAACCTTGGCCGCCCATGACCATGTCGCTGGTTCAGCGCTTTTCCTTCCTTTGACCACACGAGACTGCAGACTGTGAACACCCCACAGCAGGATGAATGTTATGGTTGATTGGCGTATACAAGACACTGTGTGTTGGTGTGGTGTGGTGCTGGTTGTCTTTTCTTTGAATTTCAAAGCCATAAATGTCCAATGTGAGGGTCACATCATGGCTTCTGCTGTGAAAGGTATATGAATATTGACTTTAATGACGAGACAGGCGACAAACCATCCACTCCTGTAAGT
Organism: Collichthys lucidus; assembly: GCA_004119915.2. Taxonomy (NCBI): domain Eukaryota; kingdom Metazoa; phylum Chordata; class Actinopteri; family Sciaenidae; genus Collichthys; species Collichthys lucidus. The sequence goes on from CM014089.1 coordinate 585,241, forward strand.
CTGGGAAACAAACTGTACAAATCATGGCCTGAACAAAGGAACATGACACTGCAGTGCACTGTGGGCTTCACATGTAGGTTTCTGTGTGAATGTGTTATTGTGGAGGAAGCTCCATCTCATGGTGACTCGCTGCAAGTGAATGAATGGTGCTGGTCAGCTGGCTAGCAGCCAGAGCGTCTGGGAGCATCAGTTTCAGATCCTACTGCAGGAAATTGTCTTGTATCTACAGTCAGGTCCATAAATATTGGGACATCTACACAATTCTAATCTTCTTGGCTCTATACACCAACACAATAGATTTGAAATAAAACAAACAAGATGTGCTTCAACTGCAGACTTTCAGCTTCCATTTGAGGGTTTTTACATCCAAATCAGGTGAAAGGTGTAGGAATTACAACAGTTTGTATATAAGCCTCCCAGTTTTTAAAGGGACCAGAAGTAATGGGACAAATTAACAATCATAAATCAAAGTTTTACTTTTTAATACTTGGTTGCAAATTCTTTGCAGTCAATTACAGCCTGAAGTCTGGACTGCATAGACGTCACCAGACGCTGGGTTTCATCCCTGGTGATGCTCTGCCAGGCCTCTACTGCAACTGTCTTCAGTTCCTGCTTGTTCTCGGAGCATCTTCCCTTCAGTTTTGTCTTTAGCAAGTGAAATGCATGCTTAATCGGATTCAGGTCAGGTGATTGACTTGGCCATTCCATAACATTCCACTTCTTTGCCTCAAAAAACTCTTTGGTTGCTTTTGCAGTATGATTCGGGTCATTGTCCATCTGCACTGTGAAGTGCCGTCCAATGAGTTCTGAAGCATTCGGCTGAATATTGCATATGGCAGATACTATTGCCCGAAACAGAATCAGAATTCATCCTGCTGCTTTTGTCAGCAGTCACATCATCAATAAATACAAGAGAACCAGTTCCATTGGCAGCCATACATGCCCACACCATGACACTACCACCATGCTTCACTGATGAGGTGGTATGCTTTGGATCATGAGCAGCCTTTCCTTCTCCGTACTCTTCTCTTCCCATCACTCAGGTACAGGTTGATCTTTGTCTCATCTGTCCATAGGATGTTGTTCCAGAACTGTGAAGGCTTTTTTAGATGTTGTTTGGCAAACTCTAATCTGGCCTCTCTGTTTTTGAGGCTCACCAATGGTTTACATCTTGTGGATAACCCTGTGTATTCACTCTGGTGAAGTCTTCTCTTGATTGTTGGCTTTGACACACATACACCTACCTCCTCAGGAGTGTTCTTGATCTGGCCAACAGTTGTGAAGGGTGTTTTCTTCACCGGGGAAAGAATTCTTCGGTCATCCACCACAGTTGTTTCCCGTGGTCTTCCCGATCTTTTGGTGTTGCTGAGCTCACCGATATATTCTCTCTTTTTAAGAATGTTCCAAACAGTTGATTTGGCTACACCTTGTGTTTTTGCTCTCTCTCTGATGGGTTTGTTTTAATTTTTCAGCCTAATGATGGCTTGCTTCACTGATAGTGACAGCTCTTTGGATCTCATATTGAGAGTTGACAGCAACAGATTCCAAATGCAAGTAGCACAGTTTAAATGAACTCTAGACCTTTTATCTGCTTCTTGTAAATGGGATAATGAGAGAATAACACACACCTGGCCATGAAACAGCTGAGCAGCCAATTGTCCCATTCCTTCTGGTCCCTTTAAAAACTGGGAGGCTTATATACAAACTGTTGTAATTCCTACACCTTTCACCTGATTTGGATGTAAAAACCCTCAAATGAAAGCTGAAAGTCTGCAGTTGAAGCACATCTTGTTGGTTCTATTTCAAATCTATTGTGTTGGTGTATAGAGCCAAAAACACTAGAATTGTGTCGATGTCCCAATATTTATGGACCTGACTGTAGGCGTCCTCAGAAATCAGCTGACAGCTCTCCTATTTTACTACTTTGTTCTCTAACAGATAAAAGCTGATCGTCTTCATGAACCTGCAATGGCTACTGGAATATTTTTATCATGTGACTGCAAGTAAACTGAGAATTTTTGAACAACATCTGAACTTTTCTGTTCTTGTGAGAGGTCAAATGCAAACATGGTGAATCTGTTGATGATTTTGTAAATTGGTAAAAGTAAAAGTCACTTTTTCATGTTGTCGAGTGTCTGAAGCATCTTCCAGTTGGTTTGTGGTTGATGTGGATTTGCTGCTCATGTGAATCCTCCCACAGTGTTTCATTAGCAGCTGTAACCACAGTGACTCTGATAAAACAGGAATTAGCAGAATCCATCTGATATGAAGCTGTGGTTTGAATACCACTTCCCTCCTCTGTGAAGAGGAGTCAGATATCTGTGTTCAGGTTTTTGTACAGCCTCTTCTACACTTTGTATCACTGTGTTTCTACAGCACAGTAGTAGAGAGCTGTGTCTTCCAGGGTTAGTTTATTGATGGTCAGTTCAGTTGATGAACTTGATGTTTTGGATTCATATCGTTTATCAGGAATATATTCAAGGTGACTCCGTGATCCTGCTCCTTTCCAGAGTATAAACTGAGGTGCATGAAGGTCAGAATGATGTTTGTACCAGTAAAGGAGGCGATCACCTGTTGACTGATATTTACATGTGAGTGTGACAGATTCTCCTTCTCTTCCACTGACTTCATCTCCTTCAGGAGAGATTGTGTCTCCAGCTATTAGTCCTGGACAAAGTGGAGAAAATGAAGCCATTAGACTAACATTGTTGATGAGGCTGAGAGGAGAAGACAGTGTCAAATATCAAGTGTACAGTGTTACTCTGTGGACAGAAACAGCTCGAATGTTGAGAGATTTCTGCTCTGAACTCCAGTTTCCATCAATCTTTAGAAAAGAATCCAAACATGTTGTTGTTTCTATCTTACCAAAGAAAAGAGCAGCAAGAATAATCCACAGCCAATGTTCCATCTCTACAACAAGGTTTAAATCAACAGGAGAAACTAGCTGATGTTCAACATTCAGTGTGACAGTTGTTCTCTTCACAGCAGCACTTATTATTGACACAATGGTTGAACACAGTGCAGAAGTAGTGCACCGCCTACTTGATGATGTCGCCCTCTAGTGGAGGTCAAAGGTTCAGTACAGCAGTGTGGAAAAAAGGCTTCCAGCAGCTTGTCAGTGTGTCAGCTTGTGTTTTTGTACAGAGTTTTGGTGTTTCCTGTCACTGTGGGCCTCACAGCACAGTAGTACACAGCAGAGTCTGTCACTGCAGCAGAGGAGATCTGCAGATCCATCTGATTTTTATCCTCGCTCACTTTAAAAGACATTTTAGTGTTTTGATTTAATATTGGTTGTCCGGTTCCTGAGTGAGAGATGAGGAACTCTGGAGGTTTTCCTGGATATTGTCGATACCAGAAGAAAGAATCTTGACCAGTTGCTTTTGTGGAGTAATTGTAGGACAGAGTAACAGTGCTGTCTTCTAAACTGGACTCTTCTTCCTTGACTGCAGAGAGTTGTTGACAGCTGACACCTAAAGGAAGAGATAACTCTGTTATTTCATGTTGGAAAAGACTCAAGAAATGATTCACATTTAACAAAGATTGGACTGTGAATTGTAAAAATGCAGAAAGTAACGTACCTGTTAGAATAGTGACAAAGATCAGAGAAAGTCCATAATAGTCTAATGACAGCATGTTGAATAAAGGTAATGTTTGTGGTTTGTGTATTGAACTCTGCTGAATATGGAAGTTCCTCTCTCTTCTATAGTTCAGTAACAGCTTAGCTCCTCCCTGAATCTCTCCGTCTCCTCTTAGATCTGGATTGTCACTTCTCTCTGTTGACACTGCATGATGAGGAAAATACGGTGGCCGGGAACCCTCGATGCTGCAAACAAAAAGAAACGCTGCAAACAAAAAGAAACGCTGCAAACAAAAAGAAACAGCGCTGCAAATAAAAGAAACGCTGCAAACAAAAAGAAACAGCGCTGCAAATAAAAGAAACAGCGCTGCAAGTAAAAGAAACGCTGCAAACAAAAAGAAACAGCGCTGCAAATAAAAGAATAGCTGCAAATAAAAGAAACGCTGCTGCAAATAAAAGAAACGCTGCTGCAAGTAAAAGAAACAGCACTGCAAATAAAAGAAACAGAGCTGCAAATAAAAAGAAACGCTGCAAACTAAAAGAAACGCTGCTGCAAAGAAAAAGAAACGCTGCTGCAAATAAAAGACACAGCGCTGCAAATAAAAGAAACGCTGCTGCAAATAAAAGAAACAGCGTTGCAAGCAAAAGAAACAGCGCTGCAAGTAAAAGAAACAGCGCTGCAAATAAAAGAAACGCTGCAAACTAAAAGAAACGCTGCTGCAAATAAAACACACAGCGCTGCAAATAAAAGAAACAGCGCTGCAAATAAAAGAAACAGCACTGCAAATAAAAGAAACAGTGCTGCAAATAAATCACTTCAGAGTTATTGATCCCGGAAGTGCCAATATCTTTCTAACATTACCGAAGTGCAGTGGCCAATAAGGCACCTTTCCCTATTTCGTAATTACAAGATCAGGTGTCTAATTTATTTTTTTCAAGTGAATGCAATACGCTTCTGTACTTCTTCTTCTTCGCTCACATAAAAAACTACAGGTGACCCGGCAGTAATAGTCCCTGGTAATTCACTTCTGTTGTGGAGTTTTTTGTCTGCAGCGTTTCTTTTATTTGCAGCACTGTTTCTTTTATTTGCAGTGCTGTTTCTTTTATTTGCAGCGCTGTTTCTTTTATTTGCAACGCTGTTTCTTTTATTTGCAGCGCTGTTTCTTTTATTTGCAGTGCTGTTCATTTTTATTTGCAGCGCTGGTGCTTTTATTTGCAGCACTGTTTCTTTTATTTGCAGCACTGTTTCTTTTATTTTCAGCGCTGTTTCTTTTATTTGCAGCACTGTTTCTTTTATTTGCAGCGCTGTTTCTTTTATTTGCAGCGCTGTTTGATTTTGTTTGCAGCATTGAGGGTTCACGGGCCACCATAGAAAAACCTTAAAACTGCTTTGACAGAGATACATGTTGAGGGCTGACTCCCTCTAGTGGATGTTGTGGAGTATTGTGTTGTCTTTGCTCCAAAGGTTTTTGTACAGAGTTTTGGTGTTTCCTGTCACTGTGGGCCTCACAGCACAGTAGTACACAGCAGAGTCTGTCACTGCAGCAGAGGAGATCTGCAGATGAAACTCCTTTCTTGTTTGGTTATGGATTAAAGACAACCCTTTTTTCTCTGAATACTCTTTGATGAGAAACTGTGGAGATGAACTGGACTTCTGTTGATACCAGAACCAGTTGTCAACTGATCCAGAATAGTTGCAGGAGAGAGTCACAGTGTCTCCTTCCAAAGCCAGCATTACATCTTTAAGTGGTTTCACTAAATCCTCAGAGGATCCTGAAAAGAACAAAGATATATTTCACTGTGACATTTGTATTCTTCAAACTATATATCTCCATGTTTAAGTTCAGTCTATGAAGAGTTGAGTCAGACATAATCTATCTTGGTCATATCTACCATCACTTGTTCCACCTTGATACGTGTCTTGAGTACTTACCAGTATGAAACATGAACATCATCATCCAAACTAAAAAGAGCTGCATTATTTTCACTTGTACTGAATGAACAATAGAGAGAACACAGCAGCTCTTCAGTTCCAAAATGAAGCCTTTCATATTCAGTTGTGTAGCTCCTCCTCTTCCTGTGGTCTGTTTACATTCAGGCTGATGGAATCTTTAGAAATGACAGTGATGCTGCAGTCATCATCATCATCATCATCATCATCCAAGAAGGCTGAAGGAGGAATCTGCACAGAATTCACCTGATCCTGATTGCTCCGTGGTCCAGTTCTGATGGAGCTTTCTGCAGTGGACTGGTCTGCAGCTTTACGTCCTCATACACAGTAAACTGTGATGCACTGTGTGTTCTGACACCTTTCTATCAGAACCAGCATGAACTGATTCAGCAGTCTGAGCGACAGTAGCTCGTCTGTTGGATCCGACCACACAGGTCAAGCTTCGTTTACCACGTGCATCAGTGAACCTTGGCCGCCCATGACCATGTCGCTGGTTCAACGCTTTTCCTTCCTTTGACCACACGAGACTGCAGACTGTGAACACCCCACAGCAGGATGAATGTTATGGTTGATTGGCGTATACAAGACACTGTGTGTTGGTGTGGTGTGGTGCTGGTTGTCTTTTCTTTGAATTTCAAAGCCATAAATGTCCAATGTGAGGGTCACATCATGGCTTCTGCTGTGAAAGGTATATGAATATTGACTTTAATGACGAGACAGGCGACAAACCATCCACTCCTGTAAGTCTGGGAAACAAACTGTACAAATCATGGCCTGAACAAAGGAACATGACCCTGCAGTGCACTGTGGGCTTCACATGTAGGTTTCTGTGTAAATGTGTTATTGTGGAGGAAGCTCCATCTCATGGTGACTCGCTGCAAGTGAATGAATGGTGCTGGTCAGCTGGCTGGCAGCCAGAGCGTCTGGGAGCATCAGTTTCAGATCCTACTGCAGGAACTTGTCTTGTATCTACAGTCAGGTCCATAAATATTGGGACATCGACACAATTCTAGTGTTTTTGGCTCTATACACCACCACAATAGATTTGAAATAAAACAAACAAGATGTGCTTCAACTGCAGACTTTCAGCTTCCATTTGAGGGTTTTTACATCCAAATCAGGTGAAAGGTGTAGGAATTACAACAGTTTGTATATAAGCCTCCCAGTTTTTAAAGGGACCAGAAGTAATGGGACAAATTAACAATCATAAATCAAACTTTTACTTTTTAATACTTGGTTGCAAATTCTTTGCAGTCAATTACAGCCTGAAGTCTGGACTGCATAGACATCACCAGACGCTGGGTTTCATCCCTGGTGATGCTCTGCCAGGCCTCTACTGCAACTGTCTTCAGTTCCTGCTTGTTCTCGGAGCATCTTCCCTTCAGTTTTGTCTTTAGCAAGTGAAATGCATGCTTAATCGGATTCAGGTCAGGTGATTGACTTGGCCATTCCATAACATTCCACTTCTTTGCCTCAAAAAACTCTTTGGTTGCTTTTGCAGTATGATTCGGGTCATTGTCCATCTGCACTGTGAAGTGCCGTCCAATGAGTTCTGAAGCATTTGGCTGAATATTGCATATGGCAGATACTATTGCCCGAAACAGAATCAGAATTCATCCTGCTGCTTTTGTCAGCAGTCACATCATCAATAAATACAAGAGAACCAGTTCCATTGGCAGCCATACCTGCCCACACCATGACACTACCACCATGCTTCACTGATGAGGTGGTATGCTTTGGATCATGAGCAGCCTTTCCTTCTCCGTACTCTTCTCTTCCCATCACTCAGGTACAGGTTGATCTTTGTCTCATCTGTCCATAGGATGTTGTTCCAGAACTGTGAAGGCTTTTTTAGATGTTGTTTGGCAAACTCTAATCTGGCCTTTCTGTTTTTGAGGCTCACCAATGGTTTACATCTTGTGGATAACCCTGTGTATTCACTCTGGTGAAGTCTTCTCTTGATTGTTGGCTTTGACACACATACACCTACCTCCTCAGGAGTGTTCTTGATCTGGCCAACAGTTGTGAAGGGTGTTTTCTTCACCGGGGAAAGAATTCTTCGGTCATCCACCACAGTTGTTTCCCGTGGTCTTCCCGATCTTTTGGTGTTGCTGAGCTCACCGATATATTCTCTCTTTTTAAGAATGTTCCAAACAGTTGATTTGGCTACACCTTGTGTTTTTGCTCTCTCTCTGATGGGTTTGTTTTAATTTTTCAGCCTAATGATGGCTTGCTTCACTGATAGTGACAGCTCTTTGGATCTCATATTGAGAGTTGACAGCAACAGATTCCAAATGCAAGTAGCACAGTTTAAATGAACTCTAGACCTTTTATCTGCTTCTTGTAAATGGGATAATGAGAGAATAACACACACCTGGCCATGAAACAGCTGAGCAGCCAATTGTCCCATTACTTCTGGTCCTTTAAAAACTGGGAGGCTTATATACAAACTGTTGTAATTCCTACACCTTTCACCTGATTTGGATGTAAAAACCCTCAAATGAAAGCTGAAAGTCTGCAGTTGAAGCACATCTTGTTGGTTCTATTTCAAATCTATTGTGGTGGTGTATAGAGCCAAAAACACTAGAATTGTGTCGATGTCCCAATATTTATGAACCTGACTGTAGGTGTCCTCAGAAATCAGCTGACAGCTCTCCTGTTTTACTACTTTGTTCTCTAACAGATAAAAGCTGATCGTCTTCATGAACCTGCAATGGCTACTGGAATATTTTTATTATGTGACTGCAAGTAAACTGAGAATTTTTGAACAACATCTGAACTTTTCTGTTCTTGTGAGAGGTCAAATGCAAACATGGTGAATCTGTTGATGATTTTGTAAATTGGTAAAAGTAAAAGTCACTTTTTCATGTTGTCGAGTGTGTGAAGCATCTTCCAGTTGGTTTGTGGTTGATGTGGATTTGCTGCTCATGTGAATCCTCCCACAGTGTTTCATTAGCAGCTGTAACCACAGTGACTCTGATAAAACAGGAATTAGCAGAATCCATCTGATATGAAGCTGTGGTTTGAATACCACTTCCCTCCTCTGTAAAGAGGAGTCAGATATCTGTGTTCAGGTTTTTGTACAGCCTCTTCTACACTTTGTATCACTGTGTTTCTACAGCACAGTAGTAGAGAGCTGTGTCTTCCAGGGTTAGTTTATTGATGGTCAGTTCAGTTGATGAACTTGATGTTTTGGATTCATATCGTTTATCAGGAATATATTCCTGGTCACTCCATGATCCTGCTCCTTTCCAGAGTATAAACTGAGGTGCATGAAGGTCAGAATGATGTTTGTACCAGTGAAGGAGGCGATCACCTGTTGACTGATATTTACATGTGAGCGTGACAGATTCTCCTTCTCTTCCACTGACTTCATCTCCTTCAGGAGAGATTGTGTCTCCAGCTATTAGTCCTGGACAAAGTGGAGAAAATGAAGCCATTAGACTAACATTGTTGATGAGGCTGAGAGGAGAAGACAGTGTCAAATATCAAGTGTACAGTGTTACTCTGTGGACAGAAACAGCTCAACTGTTGAGAGATTTCTGCTCTGAACTCCAGTTTCCATCAATCTTTAGAAAAGAATCCAAACATGTTGTTGTTTCTATCTTACCAAAGAAAAGAGCAGCAAGAATAATCCACAGCCAATGTTCCATCTCTACAACAAGGTTTAAATCAACAGGAGAAACTAGCTGATGTTCAACATTCAGTGTGACAGTTGTTCTCTTCACAGCAGCACTTATTATTGACACAATGGTTGAACACAGTGCAGAAGTAGTGCACCGCCTACTTGATGATGTCGCCCTCTAGTGGAGGTCAAAGGTTCAGTACAGCAGTGTGGAAAAAAAGGCTTCCAGCAGCTTGTCAGTGTGTCAGCTTGTGTTTTTGTACAGAGTTTTGGTGTTTCCTGTCACTGTGGGCCTCACAGCACAGTAGTACACAGCAGAGTCTGTCACTGCAGCAGAGGAGATCTGCAGATCTACTCTATTTCTCTCTGCGTTCAGTTCAGCAGTCAGTCGAGGGTGTGGAGGTGTTGCTTGCACCACTGAAGGCTTTGTTGTATCAGTGATCAGGAGAAGGAACTGAGGAGCTGATCCAGGATCCTGTCTGTACCACTGGAGATTATCAGCTTTAACTGAATAGCTACAGGACAGAGTAAGACTACGGCCCTCTGATGAAAACTCTTCAGGTTTGCTGGCAGTAATATCATCTTCCAAGGTGTTACCTAGTGAGGGAAACAACATGTTCTATTTAGAGTTCTGTTCCAACGTGAGAAATCCATCATTTGAGAAACATCACACATTGACAGAAACACACGTACCTACGAGAGTTGAAAAGAACAAAATGGCAGTGAGTTTTTCCATGTTGACAGAGGTGAAATGCTGGAATTGAATGTTCAGTATGAAGAAGTTTGGTCACTTGTGTTTGGTTTGATGTTCACAGCTGGAATCAAACAGTTCTCTGCCATGAAGCAGCTCTGCAGTCAGTAGGAGGAGACTCATGTGTCAAATGAGTTTCATTGCTGAAGTTCATCATCACAACTGAAAAGAATCTAGACTGTGTCATCACATCCCATTGAAGTTTAACAGTGTGTGACTCCCTCTAGTGGATGTTGTGGAGTATTGTGTTGTCTTTGCTCCAAAGGTTTTTGTACAGAGTTTTGGTGTTTCCTGTCACTGTGGGCCTCACAGCACAGTAGTACACAGCAGAGTCAGACAGCTGAAGCTTCTGGATCTGCAGATCTACACGTTTCTTTTCTTCTGTCAGATCAGCAAAAAATCTGTTTGATTCTAGAGAGTCTGCTGGTTTTGTAATGTTAGTTCCTGAGATGTAGTAGAGGAACTCTGGAGGTTTTCCTGGATATTGTCGATACCAGAAGAAATAATCTTGAACAGTTGCTTTTGTGGAGTAATTGTAGGACAGAGTAACAGTGCTGTCTTCTAAACTGGACTCTTCTTCCTTGACTGCAGTGAGTTGTTGACAGCTGACACCTAAAGGAAGAGATAACTCTGTTATTTCATGTTGGAAAAGACTCAAGAAATGATTCACATTTAACAAAGATTGGACTGTGAATTGTAAAAATGCAGAAAGTAACGTACCTGTTAGAATAGTGACAAAGATCAGAGAAAGTCCATAATAGTCTAATGACAGCATGTTGAATAAAGGTAATGTTTGTGGTTTGTGTATTGAACTCTGCTGAATATGGAAGTTCCTCTCTCTTCTATAGTTCAGTAACAGCTTAGCTCCTCCCTGAATCTCTCCGTCTCCTCTTAGATCTGGATTGTCACTTCTCTCTGTTGACACTGCATGATGAGGAAAACCTTAAAACTGCTTTGACAGAGATACATGTTGAGGGCTGACTCCCTCTAGTGGATGTTGTGGAGTATTGTGTTGTCTTTGCTCCAAAGGTTTTTGTACAGAGTTTTGGTGTTTCCTGTCACTGTGGGCCTCACAGCACAGTAGTACACAGCAGAGTCTGTCACTTTAGCTGAGATGATCTGCAGAGCCACACGTTTCTCTGATTTGTTGATGTGAGCTGAGAAATCAGAATCAGTTGGATGAATCAATCCTCCCTCTGTGATGTAGAGCAGGAACTCTGGTCTGGATCTCTGGTATTGTCGGTACCACTGGATGTTGTCGATAGAACCGTCATATTTACAGGTCAGGTTGATGTTTCCTCCCTCTGCAACATGTTCTTCAGTACTTTCTGGATTTATGCTGTCCATGGAGCCCAGGGCTGCAAAATGAGGATTATTCATGTCAGTTAGTCTGCAAGAGATTCAAACATGAAGAGACTCAACAAAGGTTCTTGACTTTCTCTTTCATCTTTGATCATTTAGAGATTAAACTTGACCAAAAGTCTTTTTCTATCATGGAAACAGATGAAGCTGTAGATCTGAAATGTAGAGCAGATATCTGGTTAACGCAGCAGGTTAAATGAGACTCTGATGTCTGTTCTAACACTCACCTATAAAGACAGAGAACAGTAGAAAGAGGTGAAGCAACATGTCTTTGGAGTTGTTCAAGTCAAACAGACAGCAGATGACCAGTGTTCTTCCACTGCAGTCGAATGAAAAACCTAAACAGCCTCTCTGCTGCACAGACCTTCTCCTCAACATCAAGCTGATTGAGCTTTTACTTCCTCAAACAAACAATCTCATTGGCTGAGTTGAAGGTCAGTGGGCGGGGCCAGAGAAAAGCTTTGTCTGCATCCAGAGCAGCTCTGCCTCAGAGAAATGTTTGCTGAATGTCCAGGTTCAGTTCTTCACACTGTTGTGAGACCGAGGCAGGTCCCAGTAGAAGGAAGCTTGATCACCTGAACATTTAGTCTTTATCCTGGAAACATGGAGGACATTTCATACTTCCTCTAATTACAATGGACACATCCTAATATGAATATTTTAGATACTGAATCAGCCCCAGCAATGATCAGAAGCCCCTCCTAGAGCTGCCACCTTATCGCGGTGGAGGGGTTTGCGTGTTCCAATGATCCCAGGAGCTATGTTGTCGGGGGCTTCATGCCCCTGGTAGGGTCACCCAAGGCAATCAGGTCCTAGGTGAGTGGCCAGACAAAGCGCAGCTCAATTACCTCTGATGAACAGAAACAACAATGGAGTCAGGTCTCCCTTGCCCGGACGCGGGTTACCGGGGCCCCCCCTTGGAGCCAGGCCTGGGGGTGGGGCTCGCTGGCGAGTGCCTGGTGGCCGGGTCTACTCCCATGGGGCCCGGCCGGGTACAACCCGAAAGGATGACATGGGCCCCCCTTCCCATGGACCCACCACCCATGGGAGGGGTCTCAGGGGTCGGGTGCGTAGAGAGATGGGCGGCAGTCGGAGGCGGGGACCCTGGCGGTCCGACCCCAGGTTGCAGAAGCTGGCTCTGGGGACGTGGAACGTCACCTCTCTGGCGGGGAAGGAGCCTGAGCTGGTGCACGAGGTTGAGAGGTACCGGCTAGATATAGTCGGGCTCGCCTCGACGCACAGCGTGGGTTCCGGAACCACTCCTTGAGAGGGGCTGGACGCTCTACCACTCTGGAGTTGCCCCCGGTGAGAGGCGCAGAGCGAGGGTGGGAATGCTTGTTTCCCCCCGGCTCGGCGCTTGTACATTGGGGTTCACCACGGTGGACGAGAGGGTAGCCTCCCTTCGCCTTCGGGTGGGGGGACGGGTCCTGACTGTCGTCTGTGCCTATGAACCGAATGGCAGTACAGAGTACCCACCCTTTCTGGAGTCTTTGGAGGGAGTGCTGGAGAGCGCCCCCTCTGGGGACTCCCTCGTCCTCCTGGGGGACTTCAATGCTCACGTGGGCAGCGACAGTGAGACCTGGAGGGGCGTGATTGGGAGGAACGGCCCCCCTGATCTAAACCCGAGTGGTGTTCTGTTATTGGACTTCTGTGCTCGTCATGGACTGTCCATAACGAACACCATGTTCAAGCATAAGGGTGTCCACATGTGCACTTGGCACCAGGACACCCTCGGTCGCAGTTCCATGATCGACTTTGTGGTCGTGTCATCGGACTTGCGGCCACATGTTTTGGACACTCGGGTGAAGCGAGGGGCGGAGCTGTCAACTGATCACCACCTGGTGGTGAGTTGGCTCCGATGGTGGGGGAGGATGGCGGTCAGACCTGGCAGGCCCAAACGTTCTGTGCGGGTTTGCTGGGAACGTCTGGCTGAATCTCCTGTCAGAAAGAGTTTCAACTCCCACCTCCGGGAGAGCTTTTCTCACGTCCCGGGGGAGGCGGGGGACATTGAGTCCGAGTGGACCTTGTTCCGTTCCTCCATTGTCAAGGCGGCTGACCGGAGATAGCTTGTTGTTGTAAACAGACATGTGTGTCTCCAGACTAGAACATGCTGACAGTAACACCTCCATGGGTAAAGACATTCTCTGTGACTCATTCTGGGCGTGTAGTATTTGTGCTGTTATCTTGGGGTTTAAAGTCGATCCACCAGGATGAGTTGGGCAGAATGTGAGACCGACTCAGGCACTTCTGATCAACTCTGACAGTGTCTCTGATTCAATAAATAAAACAGCATCAGACATCAGAGGCTGCTGAACACTCTGAACTCCTGACCTTTGACCTTTGACCTTTGACTGCAGCAATTTCTCCACAACAACAACCAAAATTCGACGGAGCAGCATGTTTGAAAATCACTCACAACTGCAATCCAAAAGCAAACGCTATTGGCCGTTTGATTTGGGATGGAGCTCTACATTTTTCACAGCACAGTGAACAGTTGATGCACTCATTGATCCTGATTGGCCCACATGATACAAAGTCAGTCATTTATTAGTTTGTCATGTTGTCGAGTGTCTGAAGCATCTTCCAGTTGGTTTGTGGTTGATGTGGATTTGCTGCTCATGTGAATCCTCCCACAGTGTTTCATTAGCAGCTGTAACCACAGTGACTCTGATAAAACAGGAATTAGCAGAATCCATCTGATATGAAGCTGTGGTTTGAATACCACTTCCCTCCTCTGTGAAGAGGAGTCAGATATCTGTGTTCAGGTTTTTGTACAGCCTCTTCTACACTTTGTATCACTGTGTTTCTACAGCACAGTAGTAGAGAGCTGTGTCTTCCAGGGTTAGTTTATTGATGGTCAGTTCAGTTGATGAACTTGATGTTTTGGATTCATATCGTTTATCAGGAATATATTCCTGAGTTTTTGCTCCTTTCCAGAGTATAAACTGAGGTGCATGAAGGTCAGAATGATGTTTGTACCAGTAAAGGGCTGGATTACTGTAATCTGACTGATATTTACATGTGAGCGTGACAGATTCTCCTTCTCTTCCACTGACTTCATCTCCTTCAGGAGAGATTGTGTCTCCAGCTATTAGTCCTGGACAAAGTGGAGAAAATGAAGCCATTAGACTAACATTGTTGATGAGGCTGAGAGGAGAAGACAGTGTCAAATATCAAGTGTACAGTGTTACTCTGTGGACAGAAACAGCTCAACTGTTGAGAGATTTCTGCTCTGAACTCCAGTTTCCATCAATCTTTAGAAAAGAATCCAAACATGTTGTTGTTTCTATCTTACCAAAGAAAAGAGCAGCAAGAATAATCCACAGCCAATGTTCCATCTCTACAACAAGGTTTAAATCAACAGGAGAAACTAGCTGATGTTCAACATTCAGTGTGACAGTTGTTCTCCTCACAGCAGCACTTATTATTGACACAATGGTTGAACACAGTGCAGAAGTAGTGCACCGCCTACTTGATAATGTCGCCCTCTAGTGGAGGTCAAAGGTTCAGTACAGCAGTGTGGAAAAAAGGCTTCCAGCAGCTTGTCAGTGTGTCAGCTTGTGTTTTTGTACAGAGTTTTGGTGTTTCCTGTCACTGTGGGCCTCACAGCACAGTAGTACACAGCAGAGTCTGTCACTGCAGCAGAGGAGATCTGCAGATCCATCTGATTTTTATCCTCGCTCACTTTAAAAGACATTTTAGTGTTTTGATTTAATATTGGTTGTCCGGTTCCTGAGTGAGAGACGAGGAACTCTGGAGGTTTTCCTGGATATTGTCGATACTAGAAGAAAGAATCACTACCAGTTGCTTTTGTGGAGTAATTGTAGGACAGAGTAACAGTGCTGTCTTCTAAACTGGACTCTTCTTCCTTGACTGCAGAGAGTTGTTGACAGCTGACACCTAAAGGAAGAGATAACTCTGTTATTTCATGTTGGAAAAGACTCAAGAAATGATTCACATTTAACAAAGATTGGACTGTGAATTGTAAAAATGCAGAAAGTAACATACCTGTTAGAATAGTGACAAAGATCAGAGAAAGTCCATAATAGTCTAATGACAGCATGTTGAATAAAGGTAATGTTTGTGGTTTGTGTATTGAACTCTGCTGAATATGGAAGTTCCTCTCTCTTCTATAGTTCAGTAACAGCTTAGCTCCTCCCTGAATCTCTCCGTCTCCTCTTAGATCTGGATTGTCACTTCTCTCTGTTGACACTGCATGATGAGGAAAATACGGTGGCCGGGAACCTGCGATGCTGCAAACAAAAAGAAACAGCGCTGCAAATAAAAGAAACGCTGCAAACGAAAAGAAACAGCGCTGCAAATAAAAGAAACGCTGCAAACAAAAAGAAACAGCGCTGCAAATAAAAGAATAGCTGCAAACAAAAAGAAACGCTGCTGCAAATAAAAGAAACAGCACTGCAAATAAAAGAAACAGCACTGCAAATAAAAGAAACAGCACTGCAAAAAAAAAGAAACAGCACTGCAAATAAAAGAAACAGCACTGCAAATAAAAGAAACAGCGCTGCAAATAAAAGAAACAGTGCTGCAAATAAAAGAAACGCTGCAAATAAAAGAAACAGCGCTGCAAATAAAAGAAACAGCGCTGCAAGTAAAAGAAACAGAGCTGCAAATTAAAGAAACGCTGCTGCAAATAAAAAGAAACGCTGCAAACAAAAAAAAACAGCGCTGCAAATAAAAGAAACGCTGCAAACAAAAAGAAACGCTGCTGCAAACAAAAAGAAACGCTGCTGCAAATAAAAGAAACAGTGCTGCAAATAAATCACTTCAGAGTTATTGATCCCGGAAGTGCCAATATCTTTCTAACTTTACCGAAGTGCAGTGGCCAATAAGGCACCTTTCCCTATTTCGTAATTACAAGATCAGGTGTCTAATTTATTTTTTGTAAGTGAATGCAATACGCTTCTGTACTTCTTCTTCTTCGCTCATATAAAAAACTACAGGTGACCCGGCAGTAATAGTCCCCGGTAATTCACTTCTGTTGTGGAGTTTTTTGTCTGCAGCGTTTCTTTTATTTGCAGTGCTGTTTCTTTTATTTGCAGCGCTGTTTCTTTTATTTGCAGCGCTGTTTCTTTTATTTGCAGCGCTGTTTCTTTTATTTGCAGCGCTATTTCTTTTATTTGCAGTGCTGTTTCTTTTATTTGCAGCGCTGTTTCTTTTATTTGCAGCGCTGTTTCTTTTATTTGCAGCGCTATTTCTTTTATTTGCAGCGCTGTTTCTTTTATTTGCAGCGCTGTTTCTTTTATTTGCAGCGCTATTTCTTTTATTTGCAGCGCTGTTTCTTTTATTTGCAGCGCTGTTTCTTTTATTTGCAGCGCTGTTTCTTTTATTTGCAGCGCTGTTTCTTTTATTTGCAGCGCTGTTTCTTTTATTTGCAGCGCTATTTCTTTTATTTGCAGTGCTGTTTCTTTTATTTGCAGCAGCGTTTCTTTTATTTGCAGCAGCGTTTCTTTTATTTGCAGCGCTGTTTCTTTTATTTGCAGCGCTGTTTCTTTTATTTGCAGCGCTGTTTCTTTTATTTGCAGCGCTGTTCCTTTTATTTGCAGCATTTCTTTTATTTGCAGCGCTGTTTCTTTTATTTGCAGCGCTGTTTCTTTTATTTGCAGCGCTATTTCTTTTATTTGCAGTGCTGTTTCTTTTATTTGCAGCAGCGTTTCTTTTATTTGCAGCAGCGTTTCTTTTATTTGCAGCGCTGTTTCTTTTATTTGCAGCGCTGTTTCTTTTATTTGCAGCGCTGTTTCTTTTATTTGCAGCGCTGTTCCTTTTATTTGCAGCATTTCTTTTACTTGCAGCGCTGTTTCTTTTTACTTGCAGTGTTTCTTTTATTTGCATCATTGAGGGTTCCCGGCCACTGTAGGAAAACCTTAAAACTGCTTTGACAGAGATACATGTTGAGGGCTGACTCCCTCTAGTGGATGTTGTGGAGTATTGTGTTGTCTTTGCTCCAAAGGTTTTTGTACAGAGTTTTGGTGTTTCCTGTCACTGTGGGCCTCACAGCACAGTAGTACACAGCAGAGTCAGACAGCTGAAGCTTCTGGATCTTCAGAGGAACAGAATCATTCTTGATTATAGCATCCAATCTGTCTTCCTGTAAAGGTTTATCTTTTGTTCCAGAGTATCGTTGCAGTATAAACTTTGGCCCATCATTTACTTCTTGTTTGTACCAAAACAAATATGAAAATGTTGCACTGGTCTCAAATTTACAGTGAAGTGTAACTGTGTCTCCTTCAGTAGCATTGACATCTCCTGGTGGTTGGATCACTCTGTCTTGTCCTTTACACTCTGGGGAAGAAGAGAACATGCAGAGGAAGAGATGAATCAATAAAGATGATTGATTAAAGGAGAACAATCAGTAGGTTTAAAGAGTTACCGAGCCAGAGAGTCAGAATCAGGATGTTTCTCAGCCAGTGTTTCATGTCTGCAGTGAGACGGGAGGAGAGAGGAAGAACATTGATACTCTGATGGATCTGGGCCTTCACATCATTGGTCCTTCCTCTTTATCATCTGTTGAACAACTCTCAACATTTCAAGTTCATCAGTGTCATCACATCCCATTGAAGGTTAACAGTGTGTGACTCCCTCTAGTGGATGTTGTGGAGTATTGTGTTGTCTTTGCTCCAAAGGTTTTTGTACAGAGTTTTGGTGTTTCCTGTCACTGTGGGCCTCACAGCACAGTAGTACACAGCAGAGTCTGTCACTGCAGCAGAGGAGATCTGCAGATGAAACTCTTTTCTTGTTTGGTTATGGATTAAAGACAACCCTTTTTTCTCTGAATTTTCGTTGATGAGAAACTGTGGAGATGAACTGGACTTCTGTTGATACCAGAACAAGTAGTTATTAGATCCAGAATAGCTGCAGGAGAGAGTCACAGTGTCTCCTTCCAAAGCCAGCATTACATCTTTAAGTGGTTTCACTAAATCCTCAGAGGATCCTGAAAAGAACAAAGATATATTTCACTGTGACATTTGTATTCTTCAAACTATATATCTCCATGTTTAAGTTCAGTCTATGAAGAGTTGAGTCAGACATAATCTATCTTGGTCATATCTACCATCACTTGTTCCACCTTGATACGTGTCTTGAGTACTTACCAGTATGAAACATGAACATCATCATCCAAACTAAAAAGAGCTGCATTATTTTCACTTGTACTGAATGAACAATAGAGAGAACACAGCAGCTCTTCAGTTCCAAAATGAAGCCTTTCATATTCAGTTGTGTAGCTCCTCCTCTTCCTGTGGTCTGTTTACATTCAGGCTGATGGAAGCTTTAGAAATGACAGTGATGCTGCAGTCATCATCATCATCATCATCCAAGGAGGTCAGGCTGCAGGAGGAATCTGCACAGAATTCACCTCAATCAATCAAACAAGTCATCAGCTGGCAGAGATCTTTAAATGTGTGTGGAGGTTTGTCCCTGTGTCTCAGCAACTGTACAGCCAACATAGCAACAGGCAGTGTGAGCACCCAGTGATTTGAAGTGTGACATTGCTGGTCTGGGTGAGTCTGTCGTTTGAAGTCAAGAGACTTTTGTTGTCCACGTTGGGACTCCGACCAACCACAAGATCCAAGACCAAGATGGATTTCTTGCTGGGTTAGGCTCCTGACATCCAGAGGGCTGAGCCCAACATAACCCTGCTCAGGCCTCTGAGAGAGTTACAAGAGTTACAATAGTCCAGCCTAGAAGTAACAAATGCGTGGACTAGTTTTTCTGCATCTGCTTGAGACACGATGTGTCTGATTTTAGCTTTGTTACGTAAGTGGAAGAATGCAGATCTCGAAATTTGTTTTATGTGACGTTAAAGGACAAATCCTGATCAAAAACAACTCCAAGATTCTTTACAGTGGAGCTGGAGGCCAGGGTGATCCCGTCTAAAGTAACTAAGACTCTAGAAAGAGAGTTTCTGAGGAGTTTGGGTCCATTATGAAAGGCCTTGGTATTAAGGTGTCTGCATATAGATGCATAATCACACACTAATGCTGATACTATTATATACATATGGTTTACATCAAGATACTTGTTTGTCATTAGTTGTTATCTTGAGGCCATCTGGACTTTGAGGTAATCTAGAGAGAAAGCTATTTCGGGTCCCAAATGGTGTTTTCTCCTGTTCTTATTTCCTTTTACGGGGTTGAGAAAGAGATCAGGTCAGGAGATGAGAGGGCCATTTGTTGGGCTATCCTGGGAAAGGAGTCTCTCTCTCTTTCCCTGTCCCTTTATGGCACAAGAGTTATAAACATTGTTTACTTGGAATGCATGTTCTGGAAGTTCTTCATGGTATATAAGGGCTTGTCCTGAATAGTTCGGGAGAGTCTCTCATCATTCGGCCAGGAGCTCTCCAAGTAACGTTTTACTTGTTGCGACACTGAACTTGTTGTAATTAACTTGTTATACGACTTAGACAGTGTCGGCGGACTTTCTCTTCAAACATCTTCATCTGCATCACCACCGAATATACTACAGTATGAAGAGGGTTCAGAAAATACAGTTTACTTAAGACTGAAAGGAAAGTTTGATGACCTGATTCTTTAAATGACAAAGAAGTGTTAAGATCATAAGTGTGAGGAATATTAATGTTCACTTTATCTACATCGTTAACATCCCACGACACCTTATTATCATCAGAACAAAGAATCTAGACTGTGTCATCACATCCCATTGAAGTTTAACAGTGTGTGACTCACTCTAGTGGATGTTGTGGAGTATTGTGTTGTCTTTGCTCCAAAGGTTTTTGTACAGAGTTTTGGTGTTTCCTGTCACTGTGGGCCTCACAGCACAGTAGTACACAGCAGAGTCAGACAGCTGAAGCTTCTGGATCTCCAGAGGAACTGATCTTGAGGTGGAATTCAGTGTGGATGAAAATCTCTCCTCGTCTTCTGTTTCCCCCTGGTCAAACTTAGAGCGGCTCAGTATGAATTTGGGGCTGTTGTTTCCATCTTGTTTGTACCAGAAGAGATACTCACTGGTTGAACTGCTGTTATATTGACAGCCAAGTGTTACTGCCTGTCCTTCAGTAGCAGTCACATGTCGTTCTCGTTGCAGCACGTTGTCTTTTTGTGCTCTGCATTCTGTAAAACAGCAACAAACAGTATCAGTGAGCTGTTAAAGAATCATGTCAATGTTGGATTGATATCACAGAAACAGAGTTGTGTTCATACCAAGGCACACAGCAGCCAGCAACACTGAGATGAACAGAGGCATCATATGTGCAGTGTTGAGTAACTGTGAGCTCCAGCAAGTAAAAAGCAGGCTGTGATCTCTCTGAGTTCATCAACACTAAGTTGGTGGATTAGAAGGAGGAGCCTGATCACAGTGACAGGGCTCATTCACAGCCCTATATTATTCCCCTACTGACAACTTTACGCTCAACACATTTTACTGACACTCTCCTTTCTGTGAAGAGTTTGTCTGAGACATCATTGGACATTTCAGCCCACAAGTTTTCTTTGTACCCTAACATATAAAAGGTGCTAATTGTTGTGACTCTGCTACGGGCCATCTCACAGTTTATTATTATCAAGATGCAGCAGGGTCTGAAATTAGCACCGTCACCCAACAAATGCTTTCAAACTGTTGACATCAAACAGTGAAGCCATCCACGTCTTTGAACAGTGAAAACACACAACTGTTCTGGAGTTTCCGCTCCTGAGGTTACACGAGGTCCCGCGTGGCCTTGAGGTCCCGTGTGGCCTTGAGGTCCCGTGTGGCCTTGAGGTCCCGTGTGGCCTTGAGGTCCCGTGTGGCCTTGAGGTCCCGTGTGGCCTTGAGGTCCCGTGTGGGTCTTGAGGTCCCGTGTGGCCTTGAGGTCCCGTGTGGCCTTGAGGTCCCGTGTGGGTCTTGAGGTCCCGTGTGGCCTTGAGGTCCCGTGTGGCCTTGAGGTCCCGCGTGGCCTTGAGGTCCCGTGTGGCCTTGAGGTCCTCAGCAGTATCAGTTGTTTGTCTCTGGTTGGGAACAGTAGGTGCCAGTCTATCTCCACACTGTGGTGTCCAGGGTCACAGAGACCTGTTGCTGCCTTCATAGACATCATAGATAGCTTGTTGTTGTAAACAGACATGTGTGTCTCCAGACTAGAACATGCTGACAGTAACACCTCCATGGGTAAAGACATTCTCTGTGACTCATTCTGGGCGTGTAGTATTTGTGCTGTTATCTTGGGGTTTAAAGTCGATCCACCAGGATGAGTTGGGCACAATGTGAGACCGACTCAGGCACTTCTGATCAACTCTGACAGTGTCTCTGATTCAATAAATAAAACAGCATCAGACACCAGAGGCCAAATTCGACGGAGCAGCATGTTTGAAAATCACTCACAACTGCAATCCAAAAGCAAACGCTATTGGCCGTTTGATTTGGGATGGAGCTCTACATTTTTCACAGCACAGTGAACAGTTGATGCACTCATTGATCCTGATTGGCCCACATGATACAAAGTCAGTCATTTATTAGTTGGTCATGTTGTCGAGTGTCTGAAGCATCTTCCAGTTGGTTTGTGGTTGATGTGGATTTGCTGCTCATGTGAATCCTCCCACAGTGTTTCATTAGCAGCTGTAACCACAGTGACTCTGATAAAACAGGAATTAGCAGAATCCATCTGATATGAAGCTGTGGTTTGAATACCACTTCCCTCCTCTGTGAAGAGGAGTCAGATATCTGTGTTCAGGTTTTTGTACAGCCTCTTCTACACTTTGTATCACTGTGTTTCTACAGCACAGTAGTAGAGAGCTGTGTCTTCCAGGGTTAGTTTATTGATGGTCAGTTCAGTTGATGAACTTGATGTTTTGGATTCATATCGTTTATCAGGAATATATTCAAGGTGACTCCATGATCCTGCTCTTTTCCAGAGTATAAACTGAGGTGCATGAAGGTCAGAATGATGTTTGTACCAGTAAAGGTCGCGATCACCTGTTGACTGATATTTACATGTGAGTGTGACAGATTCTCCTTCTCTTCCACTGACTTCATCTCCTTCAGGAGAGATTGTGTCTCCAGCTATTAGTCCTGGACAAAGTGGAGAAAATGAAGCCATTAGACTAACATTGTTGATGAGGCTGAGAGGAGAAGACAGTGTCAAATATCAAGTGTACAGTGTTACTCTGTGGACAGAAACAGCTCAACTGTTGAGAGATTTCTGCTCTGAACTCCAGTTTCCATCAATCTTTAGAAAAGAATCCAAACATGTTGTTGTTTCTATCTTACCAAAGAAAAGAGCAGCAAGAATAATCCACAGCCAATGTTCCATCTCTACAACAAGGTTTAAATCAACAGGAGAAACTAGCTGATGTTCAACATTCAGTGTGACAGTTGTTCTCTTCACAGCAGCACTTATTATTGACACAATGGTTGAACACAGTGCAGAAGTAGTGCACCGCCTACTTGATAATGTCGCCCTCTAGTGGAGGTCAAAGGTTCAGTACAGCCGTGTGGAAAAAAGGCTTCCAGCAGCTTGTCAGTGAGTCAGCTTGTGTTTTTGTACAGAGTTTTGGTGTTTCCTGTCACTGTGGGCCTCACAGCACAGTAGTACACAGCAGAGTCTGTCACTGCAGCAGAGGAGATCTGCAGATCCATCTGATTTTTATCCTCGCTCACTTTAAAAGACATTTTAGTGTTTTGATTTAATATTGGTTGTCCTGTTCCTGAGTGAGAGACGAGGAACTCTGGAGGTTTTCCTGGATATTGTCGATACCAGAAGAAAGAATCACTACCAGTTGCTTTTGTGGAGTAATTGTAGGACAGAGTAACAGTGCTGTCTTCTAAACTGGACTCTTCTTCCTTGACTGCAGAGAGTTGTTGACAGCTGACACCTAAAGGAAGAGATAACTCTGTTATTTCATGTTGGAAAAGACTCAAGAAATGATTCACATTTAACAAAGATTGGACTGTGAATTGTAAAAATGCAGAAAGTAACGTACCTGTTAGAATAGTGACAAAGATCAGAGAAAGTCCATAATAGTCTAATGACAGCATGTTGAATAAAGGTAATGTTTGTGGTTTGTGTATTGAACTCTGCTGAATATGGAAGTTCCTCTCTCTTCTATAGTTCAGTAACAGCTTAGCTCCTCCCTGAATCTCTCCGTCTCCTCTTAGATCTGGATTGTCACTTCTCTCTGTTGACACTGCATGATGAGGAAAACCTTAAAACTGCTTTGACAGAGATACATGTTGAGGGCTGACTCCCTCTAGTGGATGTTGTGGAGTATTGTGTTGTCTTTGCTCCAAAGGTTTTTGTACAGAGTTTTGGTGTTTCCTGTCACTGTGGGCCTCACAGCACAGTAGTACACAGCAGAGTCTGTCACTTTAGCTGAGATGATCTGCAGAGCCACACGTTTCTCTGATTTGTTGATGTGAGCTGAGAAATCAGAATCAGTTGGATGAATCAATCCTCCCTCTGTGATGTAGAGCAGGAACTCTGGTCTGGATCTCTGGTATTGTCGGAACCACTGGATGTTGTTGATAGAACCGTCATATTTACAGGTCAGGTTGATGTTTCCTCCCTCTGCAACATGTTCTTCAGTACTTTCTGGATTTATGGTGTTCATGGAGCCCAGGGCTGCAAAATGAGGATTATTCATGTCAGTTAGTCTGCAAGAGATTCAAACATGAAGAGACTCAACAAAGGTTCTTGACTCTCTCTTTCATCTTTGATCATTTAGAGATTAAACTTGACCAAAAGTCTTTTTCTATCATGGAAACAGATGAAGCTGTAGATCTGAAATGTAGAGCAGATATCTGGTTAACGCAGCAGGTTAAATGAGACTCTGATGTCTGTTCTAACACTCACCTATAAAGACAGAGAACAGTAGAAAGAGGTAAAGCAACATGTCTTTGGAGTTGTTCAAGTCAAACAGACAGCAGATGACCAGTGTTCTTCCACTGCAGTCAAATGAAAAACCTAAACAGCCTCTCTGCTGCACAGACCTTCTCCTCAACATCAAGCTGATTGAGCTTTTACTTCCTCAAACAAACAATCTCATTGGCTGAGTTGAAGGTCAGTGGGCGGGGCCAGAGAAAAGCTTTGTCTGCATCCAGAGCAGCTCTGCCTCAGAGAAATGTTTGCTGAATGTCCAGGTTCAGTTCTTCACACTGTTGTGAGACCGAGGCAGGTCCCAGTAGAAGGAAGCTTGATCACCTGAACATTTAGTCTTTATCCTGGAAACATGGAGGACATTTCATACTTCCTCTAATTACAATGGACACATCCTAATATGAATATTTTAGATACTGAATCAGTCCCAGCAATGATCAGAAGCCCCTCCTAGAGCTGCCACCTTATCGCGGTGGAGGGGTTTGCGTGTTCCAATGATCCCAGGAGCTATGTTGTCGGGGGCTTCATGCCCCTGGTAGGGTCACCCAAGGCAATCAGGTCCTAGGTGAGTGGCCAGACAAAGCGCAGCTCAATTACCTCTGATGAACAGAAACAACAATGGAGTCAGGTCTCCCTTGCCCGGACGCGGGTTACCGGGGCCCCCCCTTGGAGCCAGGCCTGGGGGTGGGGCTCGCTGGCGAGTGCCTGGTGGCCGGGTCTACTCCCATGGGGCCCGGCCGGGTACAACCCGAAAGGATGACATGGGCCCCCCTTCCCATGGACCCACCACCCATGGGAGGGGTCTCAGGGGTCGGGTGCGTAGAGAGATGGGCGACAGTCGGAGGCGGGGACCCTGGCGGTCCGACCCCAGGTTGCAGAAGCTGGCTCTGGGGACGTGGAACGTCACCTCTCTGGTGGGGAAGGAGCCTGAGCTGGTGCACGAGGTTGAGAGGTACCGGCTAGATATAGTCGGGCTCGCCTCGACGCACAGCGGGGGTTCCGGAACCAGTCCTTGAGAGGGGCTGGACGCTCTACCACTCTGGAGTTGCCCTCAGTGAGAGGCGCAGAGCGGGGGTGGGAATGCTTGTTTCCCCCCGAATCGGCGCTTGTACGTTGGGGTTCACCTCGGTGGACGAGAGGGTAGCCTCCCTTCGCCTTCGGGTGGGGGGACGGGTCCTGACTGTCGTCTGTGCCTATGCACCGAATGGCAGTACAGAGTACCCACCCTTTCTGGAGTCTTTGGAGGGAGTGCTGGAGAGCGCCCCCTCTGGGGACTCCCTCGTCCTCCTGGGGGACTTCAATGCTCACGTGGGCAGCGACAGTGAGACCTGGAGGGGCGTGATTGGGAGGAACGGCCCCCCTGATCTAAACCCGAGTGGTGTTCTGTTATTGGACTTCTGTGCTCGTCATGGACTGTCCATAACGAACACCATGTTCAAGCATAAGGGTGTCCATATGTGCACTTGGCACCAGGACACCCTCGGTCGCAGTTCCATGATCGACTTTGTGGTCGTGTCATCGGACTTGCGGCCACATGTTTTGGACACTCGGGTGAAGCGAGGGGCGGAGCTGTCAACTGATCACCACCTGGTGGTGAGTTGGCTCCGATGGTGGGGGAGGATGGCGGTCAGACCTGGCAGGCCCAAACGTTCTGTGCGGGTTTGCTGGGAACGTCTGGCTGAATCTCCTGTCAGAAAGAGTTTCAACTCCCACCTCCGGGAGAGCTTTTCTCACGTCCCGGGGGAGGCGGGGGACATTGAGTCCGAGTGGACCTTGTTCCGTTCCTCCATTGTCAAGGCGGCTGACCGGAGATAGCTTGTTGTTGTAAACAGACATGTGTGTCTCCAGACTAGAACATGCTGACAGTAACACCTCCATGGGTAAAGACATTCTCTGTGACTCATTCTGGGCGTGTAGTATTTGTGCTGTTATCTTGGGGTTTAAAGTCGATCCACCAGGATGAGTTGGGCAGAATGTGAGACCGACTCAGGCACTTCTGATCAACTTTGACAGTGTCTCTGATTCAATAAATAAAACAGCATCAGACACCAGAGGCTGCTGAACAGTCTGAACTCCTAAACTTTGACCTTTGACCTTTGACTTCAGCAATTTCTCCACAACAACAACCAAAAGTCGCCGGAGCAGCATGTTTGAAAATCACTCACAACTGCAATCCAAAAGCAAACGCTATTGGCCGTTTGATTTGGGATGGAGCTCTACATTTTTCACAGCACAGTGAACAGTTGATGCACTCATTGATCCTGATTGGCCCACATGATACAAAGTCAGTCATTTATTAGTTGGTCATGTTGTCGAGTGTCTGAAGCATCTTCCAGTTGGTTTGTGGTTGACGTGGATTTGCTGCTCATGTGAATCCTCCCACAGTGTTTCATTAGCAGCTGTAACCACAGTGACTCTGATAAAACAGGAATTAGCAGAATCCATCTGATATGAAGCTGTGGTTTGAATACCACTTCCCTCCTCTGTGAAGAGGAGTCAGATATCTGTGTTCAGGTTTTTGTACAGCCTCTTCTACACTTTGTATCACTGTGTTTCTACAGCACAGTAGTAGAGAGCTGTGTCTTCCAGGGTTAGTTTATTGATGGTCAGTTCAGTTGATGAACTTGATGTTTTGGATTCATATCGTTTATCAGGAATATATTCATATGTTGTTACTGCTTTCCTGAGTATAAACTGAGGTGCATGAAGGTCAGAATGATGTTTGTACCAGTAAAGGTCTGGATTACTGTAATCTGACTGATATTTACATGTGAGTGTGACAGATTCTCCTTCTCTTCCACTGACTTCATCTCCTTCAGGAGAGATTGTGTCTCCAGCTATTAGTCCTGGACAAAGTGGAGAAAATGAAGCCATTAGACTAACATTGTTGATGAGGCTGAGAGGAGAAGACAGTGTCAAATATCAAGTGTACAGTGTGACTCTGTGGACAGAAACAGCTCAACTGTTGAGAGATTTCTGCTCTGAACTCCAGTTTCCATCAATCTTTAGAAAAGAATCCAAACATGTTGTTGTTTCTATCTTACCAAAGAAAAGAGCAGCAAGAATAATCCACAGCCAATGTTCCATCTCTACAACAAGGTTTAAATCAACAGGAGAAACTAGCTGATGTTCAACATTCAGTGTGACAGTTGTTCTCTTCACAGCAGCACTTATTATTGACACAATGGTTGAACACAGTGCAGAAGTAGTGCACCGCCTACTTGATGATGTCGCCCTCTAGTGGAGGTCAAAGGTTCAGTACAGCTGTGTGGAAAAAAGGCTTCCAGCAGCTTGTCAGTGTGTCAGCTTGTGTTTTTGTACAGAGTTTTGGTGTTTCCTGTCACTGTGGGCCTCACAGCACAGTAGTACACAGCAGAGTCTGTCACTGCAGCAGAGGAGATCTGCAGATCCATCTGATTTTTATCCTCGCTCACTTTAAAAGACATTTTAGTGTTTTGATTTAATATTGGTTGTCCAGTTTCTGAGTGAGAGACGAGGAACTCTGGAGGTTTTCCTGGATATTGTCGATACCAGAAGAAATAATCATTACCAGTTGCTTTTGTGGAGTAATTGTAGGACAGAGTAACAGTGCTGTCTTCTAAACTGGACTCTTCTTCCTTGACTGCAGAGAGTTGTTGACAGCTGACACCTAAAGGAAGAGATAACTCTGTTATTTCATGTTGGAAAAGACTCAAGAAATGATTCACATTTAACAAAGATTGGACTGTGAATTGTAAAAATGCAGAAAGTAACGTACCTGTTAGAATAGTGACAAAGATCAGAGAAAGTCCATAATAGTCTAATGACAGCATGTTGAATAAAGGTAATGTTTGTGGTTTGTGTATTGAACTCTGCTGAATATGGAAGTTCCTCTCTCTTCTATAGTTCAGTAACAGCTTAGCTCCTCCCTGAATCTCTCCGTCTCCTCTTAGATCTGGATTGTCACTTCTCTCTGTTGACACTGCATGATGAGGAAAATACGGTGGCCGGGAACCCGCGATGCTGCAAACAAAAAGAAACAGCGCTGCAAATAAAAGAACGCTGCAAACAAAAAGAAACAGCGCTGCAAATAAAAGAAACGCTGCAAATAAAAGAAACGCTGCAAACAAAAAGAAACAGCGCTGCAAATAAAAGAAACGCTGCAAATAAAAGAAACGCTGCAAATAAAAGAAACGCTGCTGCAAATAAAAGAAACAGCGCTGCAAGTAAAAGAAACGCTGCAAACAAAAAGAAACAGCGCTACAAATAAAAGAATAGCTGCAAATAAAAGAAACGCTGCTGCAAATAAAAGAAACAGCGCTGCAAGTAAAAAAAACAGCACTGCAAATAAAAGAAACAGAGCTGCAAATAAAAAGAAACGCTGCTGCAAATAAAAGAAACAGCGCTGCAAACAAAAAGAAACGCTGCTGCAAATAAAAGAAACAGTGCTGCAAATAAAAGAAACGCTGCAGACAAAAAACTCCACAACGAAAGTGAATTACCGGGGACTATTACTGCCGGTTCACCTGTAGTTTTTTATGTGAGCGAAGAAGAAGAAGTACAGAAGCGTATTGCATTCACTTGAAAAAAATAAATTAGACACCTGATCTTGTAATTACGAGATAGGGAAAGGTGCCTTATTGGCCACTGCACTTCGGTAAAGTTAGAAAGATATTGGCACTTCCGGGATCAATAACGTTTAAATTGAAACGTTGTTAAAACACAAAACGCATGTTCATGACAACGAGCTACAACTTAATGTTCATCACAACGAGCTACAACTTAATGTTCATGACAACGAGCTACAACCTAATGTTCATGACAACGAGCTACAACCTAATGTTCATCACAACGAGCTACAACCTAATGTTCATCATGTTCATCATTTCTTTTTATTTGCAGCACTGTTTCTTTTATTTGCAGCGCTGTTTCTTTTTTTTGCAGCACTGTTTCTTTTATTTGCAGCACTGTTTCTTTTATTTGCAGTGCTGTTTCTTTTATTTGCAGCACTGTTTCTTTTATTTGCAGCACTTTTTCTTTTACTTGCAGCGCTG
This sequence comes from Collichthys lucidus, assembly GCA_004119915.2. Lineage (NCBI taxonomy): Eukaryota > Metazoa > Chordata > Actinopteri > Sciaenidae > Collichthys > Collichthys lucidus. The sequence goes on from CM014089.1 coordinate 614,360, forward strand.
TTTCTTTTATTTGCAGTGCTGTTTCTTTTACTTGCAGCGCTGTTTCTTTTTATTTGCAGTGTTTCTTTTATTTGCAGCATTGAGGGTTCCTGGCCACCGTAGGAAAACCTTAAAACTGCTTTGACAAAGATACATGTTGAGGGCTGACTCCCTCTAGTGGATGTTGTGGAGTATTGTGTTGTCTTTGCTCCAAAGGTTTTTGTACAGAGTTTTGGTGTTTCCTGTCACTGTGGGCCTCACAGCACAGTAGTACACAGCAGAGTCAGACAGCTGAAGCTTCTGGATCTTCAGAGGAACTGAATCATTCTTGATTATAGCATCCAATCTGTCTTCCTGTAAAGGTTTATCTTTTGTTCCAGAGTATCGTTGCAGTATAAACTTTGGCCCATCATTTACTTCTTGTTTGTACCAAAACAAATATGAAAATGTTGCACTGGTCTCAAATTTACAGTGAAGTGTAACTGTGTCTCCTTCAGTAGCATTGACATCTCCTGGTGGTTGGATCACTCTGTCTTGTCCTTTACACTCTGGGGAAGAAGAGAACATGCAGAGGAAGAGATGAATCAATAAAGATGATTGATTAAAGGAGAACAATCAGTAGGTTTAAAGAGTTACCGAGCCAGAGAGTCAGAATCAGGATGTTTCTCAGCCAGTGTTTCATGTCTGCAGTGAGACGGGAGGAGAGAGGAAGAACATTGATACTCTGATGGATCTGGGCCTTCACATCATTGGTCCTTCCTCTTTATCATCTGTTGAACAACTCTCAACATTTCAAGTTCATCAGTGTCATCACATCCCATTGAAGGTTAACAGTGTGTGACTCCCTCTAGTGGATGTTGTGGAGTATTGTGTTGTCTTTGCTCCAAAGGTTTTTGTACAGAGTTTTGGTGTTTCCTGTCACTGTGGGCCTCACAGCACAGTAGTACACAGCAGAGTCTGTCACTGCAGCAGAGGAGATCTGCAGATGAAACTCCTTTCTTGTTTGGTTATGGATTAAAGACAACCCTTTTTTCTCTGAATACTCTTGGATGAGAAACTGTGGAGATGAACTGGACTTCTGTTGATACCAGAACAAGTTGTCAACAGATCCAGAATAGTTGCAGGAGAGAGTCACAGTGTCTCCTTCCAAAGCCAGCATTACATCTTTAAGTGGTTTCACTAAATCCTCAGAGGATCCTGAAAAGAACAAAGATATATTTCACTGTGACATTTGTATTCTTCAAACTATATATCTCCATGTTTAAGTTCAGTCTATGAAGAGTTGAGTCAGACATAATCTATCTTGGTCATATCTACCATCACTTGTTCCACCTTGATACGTGTCTTGAGTACTTACCAGTATGAAACATGAACATCATCATCCAAACTAAAAAGAGCTGCATTATTTTCACTTGTACTGAATGAACAATAGAGAGAACACAGCAGCTCTTCAGTTCCAAAATGAAGCCTTTCATATTCAGTTGTGTAGCTCCTCCTCTTCCTGTGGTCTGTTTACATTCAGGCTGATGGAAGCTTTAGAAATGACAGTGATGCTGCAGTCATCATCATCATCATCATCATCATCATCATCATCCAAGGAGGTCAGGCTGAAGACAGGTCAGGAACTGGAGTGGCAGATCGCAGTGGTGTTCCACATTTTCAAAAAGGGGCCTGGTGTGATCCGGTTATCTTTGTATCGCATTTCTCAGCCTCACAGGGATGTTTATCCCAAACTGCTGATTTAGGAGGAGAAAAGTAGATCATGCCCTCTCTGTGAAACAATGGACTCTGTCTTTTATCTTCATGTGAGTAGCTGGTGGGGTCTTGAGAGTTTTCATCCAGTTTACATGTGTTTTGTGGAGACGACCATGACTGTGTTACCCAGGTAATCCTGTAAGGGGTAATGAGGCTCTATCAATTACTGGATCCTCTTTTCTCTCATCCTGTTCATGATCTTTAAGGGACAGAATCTCAAGGTACAGCTGGGGTGAGAGGAGTGTCCGTTGGGGAATCTCAGAATTGCGTCTCTGTTTCTTGTGGACACAGGTGGTCTAAATGTGTTTCCTAGCGTAGGGTGTCTAAGAGTTGGTGTGAGGAGTTCAGACTTCCATAGGGAGCTCCAAGTAGTCCACTGCTCCTTCATGTCAGTCGGAGCCAACTGATGTGGTTCAGGCATCTGATTTAGATGCTTCCTGGGTGTTTTCGTTTGGAGGTCCTCCTGGTACATCCAGATGGCAGGTATCGTCTGGTGGGACTACCTGTCCTGTCTGCCTTGAGGATGCTTGTGTATCCCCCAGGAGGTGCTGGAAAACATTACTGTGGAAACAGACATCTGAAATATCCAGATTGACCCATTGCCATCACAATCTGATACTGAAAAAGTGTAAGAAGATGGATGGATGGATTGCTTTAAATTTAGACAGTTGTTAAAAAGACTACCTCACAAAGATGAGTGATCTACAGAGTTGAATTTGAGGTCTATCAGATGTCTGAATGTTCCTCTATACTCAGTTATGATGAGAAGTTCATGTTATATTCCACGACACATCATTATCTTTCTAGACTGAATCTAGACTGTGTCATCACATCCCATTGAAGGTTAACAGTGTGTGACTCCCTCTAGTGGATGTTGTGGAGTATTGTGTTGTCTTTGCTCCAAAGGTTTTTGTACAGAGTTTTGGTGTTTCCTGTCACTGTGGGCCTCACAGCACAGTAGTACACAGCAGAGTCTGTCACTTTAGCTGAGATGATCTGCAGAGCCACACGTTTCTCTGATTTGTTGATGTGAGCTGAGAAATCAGAATCAGTTGGATGAATCAATCCTCCCTCTGTGATGTAGAGCAGGAACTCTGGTCTGGATCTCTGGTATTGTCGGTACCACTGGATGTTGTCGATAGAACCGTCATATTTACAGGTCAGGTTGATGTTTCCTCCCTCTGCAACATGTTCTTCAGTACTTTCTGGATTTATGCTGTCCATGGAGCCCAGGGCTGCAAAATGAGGATTATTCATGTCAGTTAGTCTGCAAGAGATTCAAACATGAAGAGACTCAACAAAGGTTCTTGACTTTCTCTTTCATCTTTGATCATTTAGAGATTAAACTTGACCAAAAGTCTTTTTCTATCATGGAAACAGATGAAGCTGTAGATCTGAAATGTAGAGCAGATATCTGGTTAACGCAGCAGGTTAAATGAGACTCTGATGTCTGTTCTAACACTCACCTATAAAGACAGAGAACAGTAGAAAGAGGTAAAGCAACATGTCTTTGGAGTTGTTCAAGTCAAACAGACAGCAGATGACCAGTGTTCTTCCACTGCAGTCGAATGAAAAACCTAAACAGCCTCTCTGCTGCACAGACCTTCTCCTCAACATCAAGCTGATTGAGCTTTTACTTCCTCAAACAAACAATCTCATTGGCTGAGTTGAAGGTCAGTGGGCGGGACCAGAGAAAAGCTTTGTCTGCATCCAGAGCAGCTCTGCCTCAGAGAAATGTTTGCTGAATGTCCAGGTTCAGTTCTTCACACTGTTGTGAGACCGAGGCAGGTCCCAGTAGAAGGAAGCTTGATCACCTGAACATTTAGTCTTTATCCTGGAAACATGGAGGACATTTCATACTTCCTCTAATTACAATGGACACATCCTAATATGAATATTTTAGATACTGAATCAGCCCCAGCAATGATCAGAAGCCATCGTGTCTTCATGTCCTGACTCGTCTTTGTTAAGGCGTTGGATGACTTGTGGTCAGTGACTCTGACTCCCTCCCAGTCAATGCTGTGGCTGGTTTTGGTCTGGTGTTCTCAGACTGATGACTGATTGAACCCTGTGGTACACCACAAGAAATCACAGCCTGAGAGAACAACAGAGAAACTTGTTTCATAAAGTCTGAGTCTGAGATGCAAACCAGTTCATGGAGATACTTGATCCAAACTCTGTGATTTGTCAGAAGTTGACGTAAATAGAACTGTCAATATATGTTACATGTCCTTTATTTTATTGAATATTTGTACTCATAATATCCCACAACACCTCATTATCATCAGAGTTTGTGTCGTATGAAACAACCTTTTCCCTCATTCTGTATTTTTTCTTTAGTGCTTCAGTTTCTGTCTTTTTTTCATCAGAACAAAGAATCTAGACTGTGTCATCACATCCCATTGAAGGTTAACAGTGTGTGACTCCCTCTAGTGGATGTTGTGGAGTATTGTGTTGTCTTTGCTCCAAAGGTTTTTGTACAGAGTTTTGGTGTTTCCTGTCACTGTGGGCCTCACAGCACAGTAGTACACAGCAGAGTCAGACAGCTGAAGCTTCTGGATCTGCAGATCTACACGTTTCTTTTCTTCAGTCAGATCAGTAAAAAATCTGTTCGATTCTAGTGAATCTGCAGTTCTTGTAAAATTCATTCCTGAGATGTAGTAGAGGAACTCTGGAGGTTTTCCTGGATATTGTCGATACCAGAAGAAATGATCTTGAGCAGTTGCTTTTGTGGAGTAATTGTAGGACAGAGTAACAGTGCTGTCTTCTAAACTGGACTCTTCTTCCTTGACTGCAGAGAGTTGTTGACAGCTGACACCTAAAGGAAGAGATAACTCTGTTATTTCATGTTGGAAAAGACTCAAGAAATGATTCACATTTAACAAAGATTGGACTGTGAATTGTAAAAATGCAGAAAGTAACGTACCTGTTAGAATAGTGACAAAGATCAGAGAAAGTCCATAATAGTCTAATGACAGCATGTTGAATAAAGGTAATGTTTGTGGTTTGTGTATTGAACTCTGCTGAATATGGAAGTTCCTCTCTCTTCTATAGTTCAGTAACAGCTTAGCTCCTCCCTGAATCTCTTCGTCTCCTCTTAGATCTGGATTGTCACTTCTCTCTGTTGACACTGCATGATGAGAAAAATACGGTGGCCGGGAACCCGCGATGCTGCAAACAAAAAGAAACAGCGCTGCAAATAAAAGAAACGCTGCAAACAAAAAGAAACAGCGCTGCAAATAAAAGAAACGCTGCAAATAAAAGAAACAGCGCTGCAAGTAAAAGAAACAGCGCTGCAAATAAAAGAAACAGCGCTGCAAGTAAAAGAAACAGCGCTGCAAATGAATGAAACGCTGCGAACAAAAAGAAACGCTGCGAACAAAAAGAAACGCTGCTGCAAATAAAAGAAACGCTGCGAACAAAAAGAAACGCTGCGAACAAAAAGAAACGCTGCTGCAAATAAAAAGAAACGCTGCTGCAAATAAAAAGAAACGCTGCTGCAAATAAAAAGAAACGCTGCTGCAAATAAAAAGAAACAGCGCTGCAAATAAAAGAAACGCTGCAGACAAAAAACTCCACAACAGAAGTGAATTACCGGGGACCATTACTGCCGGGTCACCTGTAGTTTTTTATGTGAGTGAAGAAGAAGAAGTACAGAAGCGTATTACATTCACTTGAAAAAAATAAATTAGACACCTGATCTTGTAATTACGAGATAGGGAAAGGTGCCTTATTGGCCACTGCACTTTGGTAAAGTGGCCAATAAAAGAGCTACAACCTCGTTGTGATGAACATTAGGTTTACATTAGGAGATGAAAGGGCCATTTGTTGGGCTATCCTGGGAAAGGAGTCTCTCTCTCTCTCTTTCCCTGTCCCTTTATTATATTATTATATTATAACCTTTATTTAACCAGATAAAAAACCCATTGAGATCAAGACCTCTTTCACAAGGGTGACCTGGCCAAGAAAGGCAGCAGCACACGTCATAGTGATAAAAACAGACAAACAACAACAGTAACAGTTATAGATACATTACCAATTTAAAAGCATAGGCACTGTTCAAATGATTTCCATTGTCTTTTTTTTAAGATGGAGCGGAATGCTTCCAGAGGAAGAAGTTCTGCAATTTTAAGTTTGCATTGGAGGGCGTTCCAAGCAGACGGGGCAGAGAAACTGAAAGCTTTTTTACCTGTTTCAGTTCTGACTCGCGGCGTAGCAAGATGTAGAAGATCACTTGAACGTAGTGCATAGTGGCTTTCGGTTCTTTAAAGGAAGGTGCATAAAAAAGTGGGAGTTAAACCAAGAAGAGCCTTATACACCAGAGTTATCCAGTGAGTGTAGCGTCTCATCTCCAAGGAAGGCATGCCAGCTTTTGTATAAAGTTCACAGTGATGGGTGAGACGGTGACAACCAGTGATGAACCGTAGAGCACAGTGATACACAGGAGTCAGGGGAAGAAGGCAGCTGGTCGATGCAGACATATATACAACATCGCCATAATCAAGTACAGGTAGGAAAGTGGCTGATATTAGAAGCTTCCGAGCTTTGAGAGAAAAACATGATTTATTTCTGTAATAGAAACCGAGCTTCACCCTTAGTTTTGATATCAAATTTTTGATATGCAATTTAAATGAGAGCTCCTCATCAATAGTGAAACCCAGGTACCTATAGCTGGTGACTAGTTCTAGAGTTTCACCCCGGGCAGTTCTGATTGAAGGGATATTTTCAATGGGAACAGATGAATTTGAGAAAAACATTAATTTAGATTTATCAGCATTTAAAACCAGTTTTAGTCTCTCTCTTTTAGTCTTTAGTCTCTGACTGTAAAAGTTGAAAAGCCTGAGGAATTGATTGTGAGCAACAATAAATGACAGTATCATCCGCATAATGGTGGTATGAGGCGCAAGAGTTACAAACATTGTTTACTTGGAATGCATGTTCTGGAAGTTCTTCATGGTATATAAGGGCTTGTCCTGAATAGTTCGGGAGAGTCTCATCATTCGGCCAGGAGCTCTCCAAGTAACGTTTTACTTGTTGTACGACTTAGACAGTGTCTGCGGACTTTCTCTTCAAACATCTTCAACTGCATCACCACCGAATATACTACAGTATGAAGAGGGTTCAGAAAATACAGTTCACTTAAGACTGAAAGGAAAGTTTGATGACCTGATTCTTTAAATGACAAAGAAGTGTTAAGATCATAAGTGTGAGGAATATTAATGTAAACACTTTATCTACATCGTTAACATCCCACGACACCTTATTATCATCAGGACAAAGAATCTAGACTGTGTCATCACATCCCATTGAAGTTTAACAGTGTGTGACTCCCTCTAGTGGATGTTGTGGAGTATTGTGTTGTCTTTGCTCCAAAGGTTTTTGTACAGAGTTTTGGTGTTTCCTGTCACTGTGGGCTTCACAGCACAGTAGTACACAGCAGAGTCAGACAGCTGAAGCTTCTGGATCTCCAGAGGAACTGATCTTGAGGTGGAATTCAGTGTGGATGAAAATCTCTCCTCGTCTTCTGATTCCCCTGGTCAAACTTAGAGCGTCTCAGTATGAATTTAAATCTTTTCTTCTTTCTTCTTTTCTTGAAGACTACCAGTCATGTCACGGTCGGATGAAGCTGAGAGACCCAGACGTGAATCACCGAGACGCCTCTGTGATTCTGATGAACGTGACCACGTCTGACTCCGGAACATACGAGTGTCAGATTGTACAGAACCAGATGAGACGCAGGAAGAGCGAAGGAGGTGAACTCATCAATGTCATCCATCTGAAGGTCGACCCAGGTGAGTTCAGGTGAGAAAGTCTAACTGAGGCGGTTCTGTCACCTGTTTGTGCTCTGCAGGCGGGAGGATGCACTGAAGAGGGAGGAACAGAGGTCGTCGTTTATCGTCAGTGTTTTTGTTTCACTGGTTTTTGTTGCTTGTGTTGTTTTTGTGATCTATAGAAAGTGTAAAGAGAAGACTTCAAACTAACGACCTGCTGATGGAGCTCCACCTACTAACATTTTAACCTGTGTCACAGTCCATACCTGGGCTGTGTTCCAATCGTGTTCATGAAGGTTCCTCCCTGAGTGAAATGACGCGTTTCACACAGTTTAACATAGCTGCCGTGATGAGATTCATATTTTTTGGACCAAGCAGCTACAGGTTTATGCTGTCATGCCATCAGAGGTCTTCAACCAGGGGGTCTGCCAATTTTTTCATAATAATTAACAATTTTCATCAAAATAATGGGTAATAACCCATATATGGATATAAATATGTTGATATGTATATATGTTATTATAGACCAAATGTGAAACATTTAAAATATGAAAACTCTAAACTGTGTAAATAAATGTAGAGTGTGTCTCACAGACATCATCACTGACACTGCAGCAGCACAGACACTTAACAAAGTCAAAGGCAGCTTGAGGTTGCCGAGCAACCAGGGTCAGCTGCAGGTCAGAGCAGTTAACTGCAGCTGTGCTCTGTCTGTGTGTGAGTGACTGCTGAGAGACACAGAAAATCTCTAAATGAAGCCCCTCCAACTAGTGGACGCTGATGCCAAACGGTAGGTGGTATCAAAAAGCCCAAATGAGCGTGAGCATCCTCATCTTGTCGACCATGTGGATGCTGAATTTCAGTGTGTGAAGTTACAAACTGTGACCTGCAATGTGCTCCATCACATTTTATTACACATTACTATACAGTGTAAAATGTTAAACGTATTTATACATGGATGGATATGTACATTTGTAGGATTTGTACCCGTTTGTGTCTGTTTGTAACATTGAAGTTTCTTTTTTTTATTTGTCCTCTTTAGAAAACCTTCAACACAGGAAGTCCACCAGCGTACAGACAGGAAGTGATCTCTGTCAGATGACATTGAATAATGTGAGGACACAGAACACAGTTTAACTCTGAAGCACACACCAACAACATGAAGCTGCACACACAGAAACCAGTTTAACTGAAGCACACACCAACAACATGAAGCTGCACACACAGAAACCAGTTTAACTGAAGCACACACCAACAACATGAAGCTGCACACACAGAAACACAGTTTAACTGAAGCACACACCACAACATGAAGCTGCACAACAGAAACACAGTTTAACTGAAGCACACACCACAACAACATGAAGCTGCACACACAGACACACAGTTTAACTGAAGCACACCCGACAACATGAAGCTGCACACACAGAAACACAGTTTAACTGAAGCACACACCGACAACATGAAGCTGCACACACAGAAACACAGTTTAACTGAAGCACACACCAACAACATGAAGCTGCACACACAGACACACAGTTTTAACTGAAGCACACACCAACAACATGAAGCTGCACACACAGACACAGTTTAACTGAAGCACACACCAACAACATGAAGCTGCACACACAGACACACAGTTTAACTGAAGCACACACCAACAACATGAAGCTGCACACACAGACACACAGTTTAACTGAAGCACACACCAACAACATGAAGCTGCACACACAGAAACACAGTTTAACTGAAGCACACACCAACAACATGAAGCTGCACACACACACACAGACACACACAGAAACACACTGACACCATCCGACATCATAAACGGAAATCATTCAAATAAATGTCACAGGATTCTGCATTTACTGCAGTGTCCAGCAGAGGTCAGCAACACATTTAGACAGACAGACACACACACACACACACACACACACACACACACACACACACACACACACAGACAGACACACACACACACACACAGACAGACACACACACACACACACACAGACAGACAGACAGACAGACAGACAGACAGACAGACACACACACAGACAGACACACACACAGACACACACACAGACACACACACAGACACACAGACACACACACCACACACAGACAGACACACACACACACACACACACACACACACACACACACACACACACACACACCACACACCACAGATTCAGTACCTCAGGGAAAATGAAGAATCATTTATAATAATTATTATAATAATACATCAACAGCTACAGGGCGTGGGACCTTTAACTCCTAGAACCAGCCGCTCATTGGTCAACCATCAGTGGCCGCTAACCAACCAATCACAGCCCTGAATGTTAGTACGTCACCGCCCTGCTTGCTTGTCAGCAGGAAGACAGTGTGCAGATGGTTTCCTGTCACAAACGGATTCATTGTTATTTTTATTATTAATTAATATTATTGTTTGTTATTAATGATCTGTGTTGACCCGAAGGCAACTGTCCCAACTTCCGTTTCAACGTCAGGTGTCACCGGTGGGGAGATAACCGGACAGCTAGCCGCTCCCGGTGCTCGGTGCCCTGTACTCGGTGCTCGGTTAGCGGCTCACACAGCTGGTCTGAGCCCAGACACACCCTGTGACAGCCGGTCTGCAGGCTGACAGCAGCCGCTCCCGTTACCTGTTCACCGTGTCCGGCTGCCGGCAGGAGCACACACGAGCACGCGCCCTGTGCACGCGGCTGAACACCTGAAATCACAGGAAAGGTTTGTAGACTGTAGTTTGCTGTCTGTAGTTTGTTGTCTGTAGACTGTAGTTTGCTGTCTGTAGACTGTAGTTTGTTCTCTGTAGACTGTAGTTTGTTGTCTGTAGTTTGTTGTCTGTAGACTGTAGTTTGCTGTCTGTAGACTGTAGTTTGCTGTCTGTAGTTTGTTGTCTGTAGACTGTAGTTTGCTGTCTGTAGACTGTAGTTTGTTGTCTGTAGACTGTAGTTTGTTGTCTGTAGACTGTAGTTTGTTGTCTGTAGTTTGCTGTCTGTAGACTGTAGTTTGTTGTCTGTAGTTTGCTGTCTGTAGACTGTAGTTTGCTGTGTGTAGTTTGTTGTCTGTAGACTGTAGTTTGTTGTCTGTAGACTTTAGTTTGTCTGTAGACTTTAGTTTGTTGTCTGTAGTTTGCTGTCTGTAGACTGTAGTTTGTTGTCTGTAGTTTGCTGTCTGTAGACTGTAGTTTGCTGTGTGTAGTTTGCTGTCTGTAGACTGTAGTTTGCTGTCTGTAGACTGTAGTTTGCTGTCTGTAGTTTGCTGTCTGTAGACTGTAGTTTGCTGTCTGTAGTTTGCTGTCTGTAGACTAGTTTGTTGTCTGTAGACTGTAGTTTGTTGTCTGTAGTTTGCTGTCTGTAGACTGTAGTTTGCTGTGTGTAGTTTGTTGTCTGTAGACTGTAGTTTGCTGTCTGTAGTTTGCTGTCTGTAGACTGTAGTTTGCTGTCTGTAGTTTGCTGTCTGTAGACTGTAGTTTGCTGTCTGTAGTTTGCTGTCTGTAGTTTGCTGTCTGTAGACTGTAGTTTGCTGTGTGTAGTTTGCTGTCTGTAGACTGTAGTTTGCTGTCTGTAGACTGTAGTTTGCTGTCTGTAGACTGTAGTTTGCTGTCTGTAGTTTGCTGTCTGTAAACTGTAGTTTGCTGTCTGTAGTTTGCTGTCTGTAGACTAGTTTGTTGTCTGTAGACTGTAGTTTGTTGTCTGTAGTTTGCTGTCTGTAGACTGTAGTTTGCTGTGTGTAGTTTGTTGTCTGTAGACTGTAGTTTGCTGTCTGTAGTTTGCTGTCTGTAGACTGTAGTTTGCTGTCTGTAGTTTGCTGTCTGTAGACTGTAGTTTGCTGTCTGTAGTTTGCTGTCTGTAGTTTGCTGTCTGTAGACTGTAGTTTGCTGTCTGTAGTCTGTAGTTTGCTGTGTGTAGTTTGTTGTCTGTAGACTGTAGTTTGCTGTGTGTAGTTTGTTGTCTGTAGACTGTAGTTTGCTGTCTGTAGTTTGCTGTCTGTAGACTGTAGTTTGCTGTCTGTAGACTAGTTTGTTGTCTGTAGACTGTAGTTTGTTGTCTGTAGTTTGTTGTCTGTAGACTGTAGTTTGCTGTCTGTAGTTTGTTGTCTGTGGTTTGTTGTCTGTAGTTTTCTGTCCGTAGTTTGTTGTCTGTAGTTTTGTTTGTAGTTTGCTGTCTGTAGACTGTAGTTTGTTGTCTGTAGTTTGTTGTCTGTAGACTGTAGTTTGCTGTCTGTAGACTGTTTTCTGTAGTTTGCAGTTTGTTGTCTGTAGTCTGTAGTTTGTTGTGTGTAGTTTGCTGTCTGTAGACTGTAGTTTGTTGTCTGTAGTTTGTTGTCTGTAGACTGTAGTTTGTTGTCTGTAGTTTGTTGTCTGTAGACTGTAGTTTGTTGTCTGTAGTTTGTTATCTGTAGTCTGAAGTTTGTTGTGTGTAGTTTGCTGTCTGTAGACTGTAGTTTGTTGTCTGTAGTTTGTAATTTGTTGTCTGTAGTTTGCTGTCTGTAGTTTGTCTGTAGTTTGTCTGTAGTTTGTAATTTGTTGTCTGTAGTTTGCTGTCTGTAGTTTGTAGTTTGTTGTCTGTAGACTGTAGTTTGTTGTCTATAGTTTGTAGTTTGCTCTCTGTAGACTGTTTTCTGTAGTTTGTTGTCTGTAGTTTGTAGTTTGTTGTCTGTAGTTTGTTGTCTGTAGTTTGTAATTTGTTGTCTGTAGTTTGCTGTCTGTAGTTTGCTGTCTGTAGTTTGCTCTCTGTAGACTGTTTTCTGTAGTTTGTTGTCTGTAGTTTGTAGTTTGTTGTCTGTAGTTTGTTGTCTGTAGTTTGTAATTTGTTGTCTGTAGTTTGCCGTCTGTAGTTTGCTGTCTGTAGTTTGTTGTCTGTAGTTTGTTGTCTGTAGTTTGTATCATCAGTCTGACACGTCCGCTCTGTGATGTCACTTCCTTAGTATCTCCTTTTCGTCTGCTGGTGTTTTATTGTGAAATCTGACCTGTCTGTGACTTCCTGTCATCTCAAACATGGTTTAACAGGAACAGGAAGTGACTGTGTTGTATGAGTGAGTCACGTCAGCCATGACAGCTGAGCCGGACGCTCTGGCCGTGGTCAACCAGCTGAGGGACCTGGCCGCCGACCCCATGAACCGCAGGGCCATCGTCCAGGACCAGGGCTGCCTGCCGGGCCTCATCCTGTTCCTGGACCACCCCAACCCTCAGGTGGTGTACTCCGCCCTCCTGGTGAGTCACTGACAGACAAACACACACACACACTCATTATTCCGCCCTGCTGTCACGAGGCTAACTCTGATTGGTTGTTGCTCCCAGGCGCTCCGTTACCTGGCAGAATGTCGAGCCAACCGGGAGAAGCTGAAGGGGGAGCTGGGGATGATGCTGAGTCTGCAGAACGTCGTGCAGAAGTGAGTCAGAGCGACGGGATCGGTCCGTAAACGATCCAAGAGTACGATGAGTTAACGAGCTCGTTTACGTCGTCATGATCTCTGAGCTGGTTCGTCTCGACATGTCGTGCAGGTCCACCACCCCCGGAGAGACCAGGCTGCTGGCGTCTGAGATCTACGAGCTCCTGCAGGCGTCCGGCAGCGGCGAGGCCGAGCCGGCCGAGGAGGCGGTCAGCGCCGGCGTAAAGCTCAGTTCTTCCTGGGCTCGAGCAACAAGAGCCAAGACCGTCATCCTCCACATCGACGGCCTGGACGACTCGGTGAGCACCAACAGAGGTTCATCATCTGAGAGCACGACAACGTTTGATTCATCAGACTGAAACATCGAGTTTACCTCTGTGACACACCTCAGACACAAATCAGACTAACGTGTTACCTCCTCCTGCTCCTCCTCCTCCTGCTCCTCTTCCTCCTTCTCCTCCTCCTCCTCCCCCTGCTCTCTTCCTCCTCCTCCTCCTCCTCCCCCTGCTCTTCTTCCTCCTCCTCCTCCTCCTCCTCCCCCTGCTCTTCTTCCTCCTCCTCCTCCTCCTCCCCCTGCTCTTCTTCCTCCTCCTGCTCCTCTTCCTCCTGCTCCTCTTCCTCCTGCTCCTCCTCCCCCTGCTCTTCTTCCTCCTCCTGCTCCTCCTCCTCCTCCCCCTCCTCCTCTTCGTCCTCCTCGTCCCTGTCAGAGTCGGAGGAGTCTGTGTGAGGAGGCTCTGTTGAAGATCAGAGGAGTGATCAGCTTCACCTTCCAGATGACCGTGAAGAGATGCATTGTCCGGATCCGCTCAGACCTGAAGGCTGAGGTGAGATGTCAACACCTGTTCACATCTGTCCACACCTGTTCACACCTGTCCACACCTGTTCACACCTGTTTACACCTGTTCACACCTGTTCACACCTGTTCACATCTGTCCACACCTGTTCACACCTGTTCACATCTGTCCACACCTGTTCACACCTGTTCACACCTGTTCACACCTGTTCACACCTGTTCACATCTGTCCACACCTGTTCACACCTGTTCACACCTGTTCACACCTGTCCACACCTGTTCACACCTGTTCACATCTGTCCACACCTGTTCACACCTGTTCACACCTGTTCACACCTGTTCACATCTGTCCACACCTGTCCACACCTGTTCACACCTGTCCACACCTGTCCACACCTGTCCACACCTGTTCACACCTGTTCACACCTGTTCACATCTTTTCACATCTGTCCACACCTGTTCACACCTGTCCACATCTGTCCACACCTGTTCACACCTGTCCACACCTGTCCACACCTGTTCACACCTGTCCACACCTGTTCACATCTGTCCACACCTGTCCACACCTGTTCACACCTGTTCACACCTGTCCACATCTGTCCACACCTGTTCACACCTGTTCACATCTTTTCACATCTGTCCACACCTGTCCACATCTGTCCACACCTGTTCACACCTGTCCACACCTGTCCACACCTGTTCACACCTGTCCACACCTGTTCACATCTGTCCACATCTGTCCACACCTGTTCACACCTGTTCACATCTGTCCACACCTGTTCACACCTGTCCACATCTGTCCACACCTGTTCACACCTGTCCACACCTGTCCACACCTGTTCACACCTGTTCACACCTGTCCACACCTGTTCACATCTGTCCACACCTGTCCACACCTGTTCACATCTGTCCACACCTGTCCACACCTGTCCACACCTGTTCACACCTGTTCACATCTGTCCACACCTGTTCACACCTGTTCACATCTGTCCACACCTGTTCACACCTGTCCACACCTGTCACATCTTTCCACAACCTCCACACCTGTTCACATCTGTCCACACCTGTCCACACCTGTCCACACCTGTTCACACCTGTTCACACCTGTCCACACCTGTTCACACCTGTTCACATCTGTCCACATCTGTCCACATCTGTCCACACCTGTTCACACCTGTTCACATCTTTTCACATCTGTCCACACCTGTTCACACCTGTCCACATCTGTCCACACCTGTTCACACCTGTCCACACCTGTCCACACCTGTTCACACCTGTCCACACCTGTTCACATCTGTCCACACCTGTCCACACCTGTTCACACCTGTCCACACCTGTTCACATCTGTCCACACCTGTCCACACCTGTCCACACCTGTCCACATTCTGTAAATATAAACTGTTCAAAATATAACACAATATGTTTTTAAGAATGAATCCGAGCAGCTGGCCGTGGTCATAGCACCTGTCAGATGTTCACAGTAGTGTGGCATTTTAAATATGCAAGTATAAGAATTACACCAGCTTGTAGAGGCAGAGGTGGAGAGGGGGGGGCTCCGGGCCTCAAAACTGTTCTTGTGGTGTGAGGTTCTGGTTCTGGTTCTGGACCTGATGGACCTCAGCCTCCTGCCAGAGGGGAGTGTGTCAAAGAGTTTGTGACCGAGGTGGGAGGGATCAGCTACAATCTGTGCTGCACGCCTCCGAGTCCTGGAGAGACGGAACTTGCAGCCAATCCCTTCTCTGCAGACCCCATGACACACTGCAGTCTGCCCAGGAGTGAGGATGGGCTCAGTGATGCAGAAGGTAGGATGGGCTCAGTGAGGAGGTGAGGATGGCTCAGTGATGCAGGAGGTGAGGATGACTCAGTGATGTAGGAGGTGGGATGAGCTCAGTGATGGAGGAGGTGAGGATGAGCTCAGTGATGGAGGAGGTGAGGATGGACAGTGATGGAGGAGGTGAGGATGGACTCAGATGGAGGAGGTGAGGATGGACTCAGTGATGGAGGAGGTGAGGATGGGCTCAGTGATGGAGGAGGTGAGGATGGGCTCAGTGATGGAGGAGGTGAGGATGGACAGTGATGCAGGAGGTGAGGATGGGCTTAGTGATGGAGGAGGTGAAGATGGACTCAGTGATGGAGGAGGTGAGGATGGGCTCAGTGATGTAGGAGGTGAGGATGGGCTCAGTGATGTAGGAGGTGAGGATGGGCTCAGTGATGCAGGAGGTGAGGATGAGCTCAGTGATGGAGGAGGTGAGGATGGACTCAGTGATGGAGGGGGTGAGGATGGACTCAGTGATGGAGGAGGTGAGGATGGGTTCAGTGATGGAGGAGGTGAGGATGGGCTCAGTGATGGAGGGGGTGAGGATAGACTCAGTGATGCAGGAGGTGAGGATGGACTCAGTGATGGAGGGGGTTTGGATGGACTCAGTGATGGAGGAGGTGAGGATGGGTTCAGTGATGGAGGAGGTGAGGATGGGCTCAGTGATGGAGGAGGTGAGGATGGGCTCAGTGATGGAGGGGGTGAGGATGGACTCAGTGATGGAGGGGGTGAGGATGGACTCAGTGATGGAGGAGGTGAGGATGGACTCAGTGATGGAGGAGGTGAGGATGGACTCAGTGATGGAGGAGGTGAGGATGGGCTCAGTGATGCAGGAGGTGAGGATGGGCTCCGTGATGGAGGAGGTGAGGATGGACTCAGTGATGGAGGAGGTGAGGATGGGCTCAGTGATGGAGGGGTGAGGATGGACTCAGTGATGGAGGAGGTGAGGATGGACTCAGTGATGGAGGAGGTGAGGATGGGCTCAGTGATGCAGGAGGTGAGGATGGGCTCCGTATGGAGAGGTGAGGATGGACTCAGTGATGGAGGAGGTGAGGATGGGCTCAGTGATGGAGGGGGTGAGGATAGACTCAGTGATGCAGGAGGTGAGGATGGGTTCAGTGATGGAGGAGGTGAGGATGGGCTCAGTGATGGAGGGGGTGAGGATAGACTCAGTGATGCAGGAGGTAAGGATGGACTCAGTGATGGAGGGGGAGGATGGCAGTGATGGAGGAGGTGAGGATGGACTCAGTGATGGAGGGGGTTAGGATGGACTCAGTGATGGAGGAGGTGAGGATGGGTTCAGTGATGGAGGAGGTGAGGATGGGCTCAGTGATGGAGGAGGTGAGGATGGGCTCAGTGATGGAGGGGTGAGAGACTCAGTGATGCAGGAGGTGAGGATGGACTCAGTGATGGAGGAGGTGAGGATGGACTCAGTGATGGAGAGGTGGGAGGACTCAGCGATGCAGGAGGTGAGGATGGACTCAGTGATGGAGGAGGTGAGGATGGACTCAGTGATGCAGGAGGTGAGGTGGACTCAGTGATGGAGGAGTGAGGATGGACTCAGTGATGGAGGAGGTGAGGATGGACTCAGCGAGCAGGAGGTGAGGATGGACTCAGTGATGGAGGAGGTGAGGATGGACTCTGATGCAGGTTGAGGATGACTCAGTGGAGGAGGTGAGGATGGACTCAGTGATGAGGAGGTGAGGATGGACTCAGTGATGGAGGAGGTGAGGATGGACTCAGTGATGAGGAGGTGAGGATGGCTCAGTGATGGAGGAGGTGAGGATGGCTCAGTGATGGAGGAGGTGAGGAGGGTTCAGTGATGGAGGAGGTTGAGGATGGCTCAGTGATGGAGGAGGAGGTGAGGATGG